>JAJOOS010001383.1:0-34570 GCA_029582725.1 Solanum chiquidenum | reverse complement strand
ATTCTGTCAATGTTTCCAACTTTTGTTGAGAATATCCCAACTAAGTAAAGCACATAAACTATTCAAATTTTCTTTCCTTAAATTTCCATGCTGGAGCTAGACGAAAGTAGTTTACTTCAGATAGATGCATGGAATATGGATCTTGCTAATCTGAAAGGATTAAATAAAGGAACAAATTAAGATGAAAGAGAAGTAATGTAAATGTTGATTGTGTTAATTAATATGATTTTAGGAGACTTTATTTTTCCTTTTCCTAGTGTAATTATAGGAACAATATATTTTCTTTTATTGTAAATTGATTGTGTTTCCTTAATTAGTTAGGGTCCATTGCATAACTACCCCTTCTCTCTAAGAACCCTAATTGATTGTAGTAGACCTAGTTAGCATATTTGATCATGTTTAAGCATATTAGGGATGATCATGTGTACTAGAAGATTCAATTCAAGAACTTAGATGATTGCGATCTAGACCCCTAATTGAATAATTAAATACAATAATTAATATAAGACTAGTTACATTCTCCAATTAATCGAATAAGAACCACATATATCAAGCAAAGAATTTAATCTTACCTCTTAAAATAATTGTTCTTGTAAGGTTGTACGATAAATCCTAAGTCACCAATACACAAAGATATGAATAAATAAAATCTCAATTTTATTGATAGCTATTCTTCCAAAAGAATGAAATCAATGCAGGTGAATCTAGGGTAAATTTCTAACACACTTTCCCAAATAGCATGAGATTAAAATTCTACTTTATGGAAAAATAATAGATAGTAAAACCTACCTAGGAAACTTTAAACTAGGAAAATTTGAACTAGACAATTTTAAAGTAGGAAAACATGCAAGATTAATGTCACTTTTTCTAGAACTACCTAACAAAATAAGGAAAGACGTGTCCAATTTCCTCCAGCCTCTTTTGGGGCTCCATGGATGCTATCAGGTCGGTTATATGAATCTTCACCGACCATGTTTCCTCATTTAAGCTCATGTCAATCATATACTAAAATAAATAAAAGTGAAAATAAGTCAAATTTCATTCCAATTACTTCCTTTGTATTTATTTGTTCAGATTGGACTTCTAACTCGTTCAAATGCATAATTATCTTTAAGTTTAACATTCACTAGTTTTTATCAATTTTGTAATCACAAATTTCCTTGAATGAATCAATAGTTTCCCATATTTTTGTACTGTCGGAACCATGTACCGAAGGTATACATTTCTTTCTCTTCAGCATGCCTTTCCATGGTTTCTATTTTACTCACAGTTTATGCTGCTATGTCACTATTATATGCCATTATTGTGCTTGCTATATAACCTTTTCTTACTGTATTATTTTTTCTCCGTCATCTGCAGGAGTTGCCCCAAGGTGGTGTCCTTTATGGTTATCGCATTGATGGACCTCGAAATTGGCATGAAGGGCATCGATTTGACGATAGCATTATTTTGATTGATCCTTACGCAAAACTAATTGAAGGTCGACGAGCTTTTGGAGATGAAAGCAATAAAATGTGTAGATTTTTTGGAACTTATGATTTCAATAGCTTGCCTTTTGACTGGGGAGAAAATTATAAGCTTCCAAATATACCCGAGGTAGATTGAGAAGAACTACTTGAATAACTTTCTTCCTCGTGTGCAAATCTAAAGATAATTTGCTTGCATGTTCAGCTATTTGACTTGTGAGTTATGAGCTATGACTAGTGACAGCTGCCATTTTTAAGTGCTCAAATTTTCTGCCATTTAGTTGATCTTGTTATTTCAAGTAAGAGGAGTTTCAGCTTAATCTTCTGTAGTAATATTATTGGTTCTTTGGTAGATTGAGCTGTAAGATTATATTACTTAGATCTTTTATAACATTTTACTCTTTAAGGGTAGTTCGATTTGCATTTTAGTTATGAGTGGATTATAATGTAGGGACTGCTTGTGTGGTGATTAATATGGAACAGATTGCTATGCAGTCATTAATAATCAAGGAATTGTTGTGTAGTGATTAAGAGATTATTGCTATACAAGAATAACTTTTTTTTAATGACATTCTTGTCTTTGAATAGTCTAATCTCTGTATGGCTAATACACATATTCTTGTTTCACATTGTATCTAGTATAAAATATTACATAGATTCTCGTATAACTTAAGTTAGTATTATTTGGATACCACCAACCAAATGTTGCATTACATAATGCGGCGATTGTGCAACCAACCAAATGTTGTATTATTCTATGCCGAATATATACTGGATTTGTTACCACACAATCAACCAAACCACCCATTAACGCCTTGCAGTATATCCTCTTTTCTTTGGGCAGAAAGATCTTGTTATATATGAGATGAATGTTCGTGCTTTTACTGCTGATGAAACAAGTAGTTTGGATCAAGATCAGCGGGGAAGTTACCTTGGCTTAATTGAAAAGGTACTTTCATAATCTACCAGTTTATTTTCTCTTTTACCAACTACCAAGCATTTCATTTGTTTGTTGAAGTTTGGTTTATCTTCTTTAATAGCAGTACCACAAGTTACACCACGAGTTAACTTCCCAAATACTTACATTTTTATTTTGGCAAGTTCCAATTTTAAAATTGCTTGTTATGTTCTTTGGCCCTTTTTCTTAGATTAGATGTCTTTGATATTTTCATCATATATTAGTCACTTGCAGTAATCTGTTAAACTTATTTTAGTCTTTCCGTTATCTGACATTCATCTACAAGTGCAGATACCACATCTTCTCGAGCTTGGTGTTAATGCAGTAGAATTATTGCCTGTTTTTGAGTTTGATGAACTGGAATTGCAAAGGCGACCTAATCCGAGAGATCACATGGTAAACATACCTTGTCTTTGTGCTTTTTAGCTGTTTTTGTCTGGGCTTATTCTTTTCTGGTGAAAATCAGAGAAAACTAGTTTATGATGATTATTCTTTCATACGTGTAAATTGTTTTTGTATGTGAGCATGCATCGTTGAGTCATTATGCTTTCTCTGATTTTCACTATTTTTACATTTTTATGGCCTAGTGTATCAGTAAAATACCAATACTTTGAATGGTAAAGACGGAACTAGCATTCCACCTTTACTAAGAAATGCCTGATTCACAATAGTAACTCAGATCCTTTCAAATGTGCCCAAGAAGCTCTTATAGTGATCTGATTGAAACAAGCGATCAACTTTATATATTTATTTGAGAACCAATTGTGAAAAGAATGAGGAGATTTGAGAATGAATTGCTTGATTATTCCCTCAAGCATGTTGGAGATTATATAATGTTTACAAGTAATCCCAAAAAGAAAAAGAAAATAATGCTCATTCATATTTATACAGATCTGCACCTTTCCTATATTTACAAGGAATAGTGCCACAACCCAAAATCTCTAGCTGCATGATACGATCCTAGTTGGGAAACTAAGGATTCCAATGCGGAAAACAACACAAAATAAGGATAGGGGAAATTGATAGATGAAATAGAAGAAAGAAAGGATTTATCAACTATATTATGTGATTGATCAACTTAGGATTGGTTACCTACACCTATCAATCAACAATCAAAGATGAATCAATCCAAGGGGGAAGGGAAACTTGAACTCATACATGGAAATCTAATCCTAGATTATCCTAGAGAGGCTCAAAGCAAAGAGATCAGGGAATTCACCCACTAAACTAGCCTAATATCCATAAAGGAGGAACTACACTCTCAAATGAGTTCTTAAATCTTCAATCTTCTAAATATGAACAATGAAAACAACTAAGACAACTATTTTTACTTTTGCCTTTACAAGCATAGCCCAAAAGTGGCATTTGCACAAATAGCAAAAATATCCCTTTCCCCATTTGAGTTGCAATGCCACTTGCAGCCGCAAGTGGAGAGATGCGGTCGCATTTTGTGGGTGCAAGTGATCTCACTTTGATGAAGGTTCTGGCGGGTGTTTCGATGTTGATGCGGTCACTTGGGGAGGATGTGGTGTCACATATCTTGAAATGCGGTTGCATCCTCTTTTGCATTTTCCTTTCGAGCTATCTTTCATAGTTTGAACATCTCTACATGTGAAATTGGGATTTCACCCTCTTCCATCCAAGCTATTTTCCATAGCTTGAGTGCTCCCACACATGGGTCTTGAATGGTCCTTAAGGACTCCATCTTCTTAGTCAATGAGTGTATAGCTTAAAGATGTTGACTTGAAACTCCTTGAAGCACTTCAAATTTGGTGAAAGTGTTCCGTGGGCCAATATTGGCTTGATGTCACGCTTCATCATGTATCCTAATCACCATCAAGCTCCTTGTGCTTTCCAGGGTTGTATCATCCTTTCCTTATTGAAAAGGATTCATCCTCAAATCCAGACCTAGCAAAACCATAGGGAAGACAAACAACAACAAAATCCTCAAGGCATAAGGGTTAGTGTTAGTGTTAACAATCCTACTACCAACATGTCAAGCATGCACAAACTTGTTATATAATCCAGCATCAACCATTCTTATCAAGAACAAATTTTCAAATAAAGCACAAAGTACTTGACTATTTAAGAGACCTTGACCAAAGGGTAAATCAAGAGAGCCAATACATTTAGGAATCCAAGCATGCAAGTTCTTGTTGGTTCTAGTGGCCAATAAGCATATTTATCCCCTTTAAGTCAAGAAACAAGTTATAAAATCAATGGCTAAGGGCAACGTCATAAACAAGGCCAACCCAAGTTAAGACTCTACCTAATGCACTAGCCCATCTAAAGCTTTGAATCACTACCAAGTTATCACTGGGGTCAAATACAAAGGTATTATTCCCCCACAAATTGGCAAATATGCCTGTATGCCCATAATAGGTAAAGTAATAATATCAACAAGAATCACATTACTGAAAGGAAAGTGTTAATATCATTCTCATCACACAAAGATGTTACCTCCATGGCTTTACAAATCCCAAGATTAAGCATGAACCACATATACATACCTACCTTGAAAGGAAATACAAAAAGTGACTTCATACCCAATTGTTTTTCCATTAGATTTCTTTAATGACCATCCTTCTTAAGTTTCCTCCTTGGATAAGACTTCACAAACAAGTCAATCAAATAATTAAGTTCATCAAAGAGAGTCTTACCTTCTCTAACATGGTTTTGGTCTATCAAGTGGATTATGAATCCTCAAGAAGGACTTTTCGTCATAGGGAAGGGTGCCAACAACTTCACCCCCATCTCGCTTGTCTTTATGACCAAGCATCACCTCACAATTAAGAGATCCACGATCCCTCAAGAAGAAAGTTCCTCCACTAGGAATGTGTCATCATCACATAGTGGATTACCAAATACCTTGTTGCCTCTAGAAGTGTCTACATCTAAACATCACACTCATACCACTGTGATAACTTGATCATAGTCATGTCATCATCAAATAAGATGGTCTTTTTATATGGCCTTGAGCAATCCTCTCCTTATGAGCTAGCTTTTGCGGTTGAGTTAGGCTTAAAATTTATTTATTTACCGAGATGTCTACTTTATATGGAAGGAATTCTGTTAATTCCCCTCAGGTTAAAAAAATCCTTACTAACTTGCATGCAAATTCGAGTAACATGAATATTTTTGGGTTGTTGATCTTACATATAATAGATAACTTCATGGGTGTGTCCATGTTTATTACTATGTCTATTACTATAATTACACTTGGATCGGGTTCTTCCAAAATGACCTTCTTCTCGTTGGTTCTTTATAGACCAGGATGTTCAATTTTCCATTATTTGAGATGTGAGAAAAAAATGAGTCAACAATTGGTGAGGAGTCCAATATGTGACTAGGTTGGCCAGCTTGGCGAAATGGTCGAGAAAATAGTCCATCAATTGTAGAACCTTTTGATGAGCCAAAATTTGGTCACGCACCGATCAAGGTCATTAGGAAGTCTAGCAAGTGTGCGATCTAGAAATATCGTCAGTGATTGCTCATGTTGCTTTTCAACACTAGTAGTATTTGACATCAATTTCTTTAATTCCTTTGTGATTGCCTGTACCCGTCTCAAGTAAGTAGAAATACTCAATTCCCCTTTCTTTAAGTTTATCATTTGAGATATACCATATTATAAAAATGAGATATGTCATTAGTGTATCAAGTGCAAGCCTTTCTCAAACAAAATAACATGTCTGAAATGGATGAAACAAAGACCTCAATTTGGAATTTGATAAGTTGCCATATGAGACTACATAGTTGAGCGTCAACTTTCTCCCACTGTGCTTGGCCCTTTTCACCCCCCTCACTAGATTTTTGGTTAAGTGATCTTTAGCGCCTTGACCCTTGCACCGCAACTCAACTGAGCTAGCCAAATTTAAATAGTTTCACTTTTAATTATGGGTGTCGAAGTAATTGTAGGACTTGAATTTTCAATCCCGCACCCAAGGGTGTGACCTAGTAATCAATGAGGTAGGTTGAGAACCATGAGGTCTCAGGTTCAAATTCCAGTGGAGACAAAAAAACACTAGGTTATTTTCTCCAATCGGTCCAAGCCTTGGTGGACAAAGTTATGTGGTACCTGTAGCTGGTGGGGATGGCAGGTATCTTATGAAATTAGTTGAGGTGCACGCAAGTTGGCCCAGACACAACAATTATAAAATAACAAAAATATTCTGATTCCCCATAAGTATCAAAATCCAAAAGGCATAATAACAAAATATAATGGATAAGGCTGCCAAAAAGTGCAAAAGAAGATGTGAGAATAAAAAGGGGAGATGTCACAGCTTCAACCAATGTACACAACACAAATTAAAATAGTGAGAAACAACTATTGAAGTGAAGTGGACTGAAGAGTATTTTCTTTAGATTCTTCTTTTTCTTCTTTCCATCTACTTTGTTCTATCCAGTAGTATTATTACTATCTTTCTGTTAATTAAATTCTTCGAGTAGGGTAGAAGGTTTGAACTTTGGCTCCTTTTTTTGGAGGGATTAGGCTTGGTGGGAATCTAGAAGCACCGTGTATGCCATAGTATTAGCTTTGTGCATGTAATTTCTTGCATTTGATATCTGTTACCATCTGTTGTCTTTTGTGTTTCAGTTATCGCATTATTTCGTTGCTATTACTATTCTTTTTCTGGATGCCTTGTCCTGCTTTCTGTATTAATTGACCATTTTTTTCCACTGTCATATTTCCTTTTTCATAACTATGATTTGATTTGGTGCACTTGAGCCGAGTGTCTTTCGGGAACAACCTCTCTACCTCCACGAGGTAGGGGTAAGGTCTGCGCACACTCTACCCTCCCCAGACCCCACTTGTGGAATTACATTGGGTGTGTTGTTGTATCTGCTGAAACTTGATGAAAAAATGCTTTGTGTGTGTGTGTGTATATATATATATTTTGATTTTCATGTATTGAGATTCTTCATTGACTACTATGTCAATTTAAGGGTCAGAATGCTCTTGGTTTGACTAAATCCTTTTTGGACTCATGTTAACTTTAGATCAATACATGGGGCTACTCAACAATAAACTTTTTTGCTCCAATGAGTCGATATGCAAGTTGTGGTGGCGGACCTGTCCGTGCTTCCTGGGAGTTCAAAGAAATGGTCAAGGCCTTGCATGGTGCTGGAATTGAGGTTTTCCTTATATCAGTGTGGTCCTTAAAGAGCTTGCTATACATATCCAATATGTCTCTTCTACCTTTTCAACCATCTATCTGAAGATGTTAGTTTCTCTTTTTCACGGTTTTTCATTCTACAGGTCATCTTAGATGTTGTTTATAATCACACAAATGAAGCTGATGATAAAAACCCATATACAACCTCATTCCGAGGAATAGACAACAAGGTAAAGGAACTGTTAAATATAATAGTCAATATTTGGAAAGTTATGAATTAGATCTTTATTGCACACAATGTACCTTGGTAGGTTACTCTGTCTAGGGAAACATCTACATTTTTTGGTAGCAGGTTCAGGGGGTGGGGGGTGGGGTGGGGTATTGTGTTTGTTAACAGATAACCGTTTTAGTAATCAATATCATCTTTGAACTAAGTCTTGATCAATGCATCAACCCGCTACAAGAAAAGTTGTTTGCGTAACTTTACGGAGCTGCTCAACTGGAGTGGCCTCTGATTATGGAATTTGGCAGTGTTTTTACTTTCTGTTCTGCAGATTACTATGGAGTGCATGATCTACTATCATATATAGTTAAAATGCTAGAACTTGCTTTTTTCCCCCCTTCCTCTGCTATAAAAATTCTCTGTAAAGCTGCATCAGACCCATAGTTTAGATGAATTTAACTCAATTCTTTTTTTTCTCTATAATGCTTTGTCTCCCTCAAAAATCAGATGAGACCAGGCTTACTTTGTCAAGTTCTAAATCAAACTATTCATATCTGATGTTGTGGATGCAGTCTGAATTTCTGTTTTTTTATACAAAAGATTTGTCTCTCTGTTTCCCCACCCTCTCATAAATGATATTCCTTGTCCTCTCAATTGCAGGTTTATTACATGGTAGATTTGAACAACAATGCTCAGCTGCTGAATTTCTCTGGATGTGGTAATTTAACCATACACTTTTTTACCATTGAATAAAAGGAAAATCTGCAAGGGCAGTTCTGAACACATCTTTAAAATACTCTTCAGGATATTGCAATGGTTATTTGAGATTGTTAACATGAGGCAAAGTTTCCTAAGGAGCAATTTTGGCAATGTTATAGTCGGAATGATTTACTCAACTAGATGTTTACAAATATCACTCCACAAAAAATAAATGTATTACATATCTATTATTACTTGTTAAGAATAAAAAATAAATTAATATGGCAAGATCCCATTCCTTGTATATGTTGGAAAGGATTAGAAATCTATAATTGTGTAAACTGGAATAGAAATTGTTAGAAATTACTTTCTGTTCCTTTTTAGGTTTACTTGCATACTTTAGGAATTATTAGGAATTACTTTCCTTTCCTTTTCAGGATTACTTGAATACTTCCCTTTCCATTTTTGGATTACCAGTAAACATTACATAAACCCCAACTTCTTCTGAGCCAAGGGTCTATACAAAACAACATTTCTACCACACAAAGATCGGGTAAGGCCTGCATACATCCTACCTCCCTAGACTCCACTTATGGGATTACATTGTGTATGTTGTTGTTGTACTATATAAATCTCAACATGCTTGAGGGAATAATCAAGCATTTCATTCCCAATATCTCTTCTTTACTCCGGTCTTTACATGATATCAAAAGCCTTTACGATCTTGGAATAAACTCAAATAGCTTCTGCTACCAATAGCTTGTGCTGGCCATGTCATGCCTCAAATCCCATTAAGACATTAAGACGGACAGGCACCCGATGCCCTAAAGGCTCGAGAGAACCAACATGTAACCTGTGCTTACTATGCATATAACTATGACAATCTTGTGACAAGTTCACATAGGATGAGCGATACAAACCAATATAAGTAGACCCAAAACTTATATACAAGACTTGACCGTTGAGGCCACAACTTGTTAAGACGCAACTGAACCATATACATATGTCTACAAAGCCTCTAAAAGATAGAAAACCTTAGAGTAGGTCGAGACAGACCCCGCCTTACCCTTAACTATGATACAATACCAAAATGAATCTACCAAGGACTCAGTAAAGCTCCGAATCAATCTGGAGCTCACCAAACGTAGCTGAGTGTCGTGTGCTCCTACTGAGGAGGTCTACTAGCTGAAGTACCTGTGCCTGCAACATGAAATGCAGCGTCCCCCGCGAGGGACGTCAGTACGAGAAAATGTACTGAATATGTAAGGCAATAACATATATAAAATAAGAGTTCGAATGAAACCAAGTATCAATATATGTGTGCATAAATCAGAATAGAAGACCACCTTTGTTAACTCTTGTGGGATCATGCATGTTACATTCTTGTCTTTACCTTTCTGTGTGTTATGATCTTTATAAGGCATGTGATACGAATGACCAGCTGATCAGTGGTAGAAGAGGATGACCCATGCTAGGCATTTTAACCCCTGGGATGCGGTCCTCATAATTACACAAATTGGGATCGGCCCATGCTAGGCTTTCGCCCCTGAACTGCCACCCTTCTATACCAATTGGGATCGGCCCATGCTACGCATTCGCCCCTGAGTTGCCACCCTTAATTATACAGATTGCTTCACTTAGATTCTTTAATCTTTGAGATTGTTGTTTTGGTGGTCATAATCATTTTTGATATTTAGAACTACGGACCAGTAGTAGAAGACATGAAAATAATACTTCAAGGTAGTAACAATGACATAAGGAGCTATTTAACATCAATGCATTACTTGTGAGTTTAAATGACACAATTCACTTCAATTGACTAAGAGGAGGATTCACCAAACTTGCTTTTGCAAATACCATTTCTATACCAGCACATAGGTGGATAATTACACACGTATAGAGTAGTGAACATATAATGAAGTAATTCTATACACTAAGGGGAGGGGGAAATATTGTTAGCTATTTGGAGATTGTACGCTGCCACTATGTTTCCTTTACTAGGAATAGAACTTAGGAAATTCACTTATTGATATTAATTGCAAGTATCAGATTTCATGTCGAAGAATATTGAATCGAAAAGCCTTACATACCTTATCCTCTGACCAATACAACTATCATGATTCAGCCTCCCCTTTTAGGTTTTAATCTACAATATAAGTCATGATAAACTAAAATTAGCAGCTATCACACCACGAGCCTCATAAAACAGTAGCTAACTTGACGGATAATGAGCCCATAGAGCCCTCAAAATAATGTGTATCACCACACCCTCCTTCTCTGCCCAATACATACATTATATATCCTTTTCCAAGATTATTCAAGCTGCACCAACAACAATACACATAA
Organism: Solanum chiquidenum; assembly: GCA_029582725.1. Classification (NCBI taxonomy): domain Eukaryota; kingdom Viridiplantae; phylum Streptophyta; class Magnoliopsida; order Solanales; family Solanaceae; genus Solanum; species Solanum chiquidenum. Next base: position 23,764 of record JAJOOS010001383.1, on the reverse strand, counting down.
AACAGCCTCAAATATTCTTTATCATACAACCAATTATTGAACTCACCACCCCCTTGAGTTCTTTATGACATCACACCCATAATTCCTCACTCAAACTCATACATAAGGAGGAAGAAAATGGAGCAGTCACCTTACCTCAATTTCTGCAACTTCTCCTTATAACTTGAATTCCTCTAGAACTTCAACTTCCCTTCACACTTAAACCAAAGAAGAAGAGAAAAGTATCTTAATAACCAAGGAAGTGAGCAATAGCTTCTGGAAATATTATGCCTTTATGCTTATACTTGAGCATGAATAACATGTTTTCCTAATCATCCATGGGAGATTTAAGCTAAATCCATAAGTGTTTTCACTTACCTTGTCTTGCAGAGATGAGGGTTTCTTCAAGAACCCTAGAAGAGCTTTAAGGCTGCTGTTTTAATCCTTAAGAGAAGAGAGAGAGCTGGAGTTAATCCTCAATATTGTGTGTTAAAATGAGTGAGAATAGCAGCCAATATATCTTATATTGAGCTTTCTTCACCTTTAAGAATATCCTCTAGAAAGCTTCATTTTCAGCCACTAATTGGTCAAGTAGGTGATGCACCTGCCTATGTACATCAAGCAGCTCAAAAGGTCAAACTAGGTGATGCACCTACTTGCTTTCACTTGGGCTTAAATATTGGGCCTTGACAGATTTGGCTGCCGGGCTTAAATTTCATTTCCCTTTTATTTAACTTAGTTTGGGCCTCAAGTGAGTCCATTAGCATAGGCCCAAATCTGATCCATAAACCTTGGCCTTTTTAACTAGATCCATATAGCTCAAGTAGGTGATGCACCTACTTGGTCCTTTGGACTGGTCAATAAGTCAAAGTAGGTGATGCACCTACATGTCACTTGCTAGCTTAGTTAAGTCAAGCAAGCAACTCACTTATTTTATTCCATTTTCTAAATATTACTCCCTTTTGCTTTAACTTAGCACTTAACTTTCAACTTTAAGCTCAATTACCACCTTACTGTCTCTTTAAATACTCCCGTTGGAGTTAACTTGCAGTACACATGCTGAAACGTGCAAGGCATCACATCACCTTCCGAGCTAGTTTAAACCAACACTAATCATATAAGAATCATGGTCCCTCACCTATACTATAAGGCTATGTCAAGTATCACAAGAATATAACAAGCATATGCATAATACGGGCTGTTACAGGCCAATATGTTTTGTCTGCTTGGCCAATGAGTTTCTTTATTTCTTTCCATGTCAAGCATCGTTCATCTCTCCAGAGACCGTTATGGTCCCACTGTTTCTTTTGTGATGAGGTTGTAGCAATAATAAGATAGGAAAGGGCCCATAGCTTAGATATGTACAAAACGGTACAAAATATACAATAAGGGCCTGAAAGTGACCAAAAAAGACAAATATATACAACGAACCAAACCCCGGACCAGGTGTCACCGATATAAGAGCATCTAAAGTACAAGAATAGGACTATAAACAACCAATCTCTCTAACAAAATACAAAATATATAGACCTACAAAAGAGAGAAAGCAACAAGTCCCCGAATGCCAAGAGCTCACCACAATCCAAGCAGCACTGCATCAGAAAAAGATACAGATATTTCATTCACTTAGAGTGAGTTCACTACCATTAGAACCTTATTATCCCTTGCAATATTGGATTTGCACCATCTTTGATCTTCACCCACATCAGTATTTCTTGCCTTGGTATTGCTCCTTGACAAAATAAAACATGTTCTCAAGAAGATCCTTGCTTTCTTTCACCATTCTTCTTGTCTACCTGTCTCAACTAGGTTTATTTCGTTATTCTTTTAACCCTTCTAAATTCAAATCAGGGTGTATCTAAAATTTAGCTCAATTTAACACTTTCTAAGTTTAAAGAGTATTTGACGTTCATATAATGGTTAGAAAGAATTTGTTCATCATTCCAAATGGACTCTTTACAGATTGGTTTTTATTCCCTTACTTCAACTGGTAATAATAATTGGAAATGTAATGAGGAAGTTATTTACTTATTTTTATGATGTTCCAGAAAGGATGTTGTTGCTTGATTATAGATTAACATATCCTGAAATATTTTCACATGGGAGTGAGGCCCGTTTCTTTATTGAAGAAGGAATGTTATGGAGTGAGGCCCGTTTCTAATTACTAATGTTTATTTTACTTCATGCTTGTCAGTTGTTAGTCTGTGAGACTTCAAGATTTATATTTGTGTTTGAAGTTTTAATGCATAGACTTGCATATTTGCTTTTTCTTTCTTTTGCTTAAAAGGTAGTTATCTTCATTTAGTCTTTGGTAAGAGCTCTGAGATGCAATTCTTTGGTCTTTCCAGGAAATACTTTTAACTGCAACCATCCTACAGTCATGGAACTTATACTTGAAAGCTTAAGACACTGGTACTTCCATTTCCTCACACTTTTTGGTTGTCTTCTTTGAAGTTATTTATATTTTACTTGCTAATTAGTAATTACTCACTGATTGATATCAATATACTGTTATTTTAGTCAAACTAAACTAAGCTTTTTCTTAATGGATGCGGTTGTTTGTTTTATGGCAAGGGAACCTGTTTTTGTGGATGCGGTTGTTGTTTTCATTTGTTTGCACAACACAAAAAAAGTACTTGCAAAATTTCATTGTTCTCCATACTTGTTCAATGTCCATAAAGTGTGTCACAGGCATCTTTACTCTCCACTTTGTCCTATTCCCCTCTAGGGTCTTTTAGTGATAGCCTGATAGGCTCCACAGGCATTGGACAATTCCGTTTGAAATACTTAGTGGCTAGTGAACTATAATCAATAAATTCTCTTCTTTTTTTCTGTTGCTGAAAAAGGTAAATAGATAGACATATTTCTATAATTAGTTTGTAATAATACATTTATGATCTGGAAGCCTATCTGGGGGAAGAATCTCAATCTGTTATGACATAGCCTTGAGCCCTTAACCGACCTTTTACTCGGTCACATACTCACAATGGTCTATGCAGACTTGCTGGTGGTCAGTTGATATGGTTCGAATATATACTTCATCTTTGAATGCCTATAATTTTCTTGGAATGCTGATATGTTCATAAAATTCACTATGTCGGCTTGCTCCTAGTGGATTTGATCAGTTGACTGGATTAGTTTTTCCAGTCTTATTATCCTTCTCTTTTCGTCCTCTATTTCCAATGGTCTTTCATATGCTTGTTAATAGCTGCGGTGCAGATACCTAATTGAAATTATTACTGGCAGAATGATTTATCCTGGATGACTTGTTTGTTATTTGACTAACTTTTTTTTTCTCCATTTGGTATTCTCTTCTACTTTTTGTTGGAGCAACTAAAGGGTCACCGAGTATCATGTCGATGGATTTCGCTTTGATCTTGCTAGTGTTCTTTGCAGAGGGACAGATGGTACTCCCATTAATGCTCCCCCCCTTGTTAAGGTGAAGCATTTATATGCCTTTTCTTAATGGTGCATCAAAAAAGAAATTGTGTGATGGAAAGCAAGTTAATAGTGAGGTGACTATTCCACTGCCATTCACAATTTTCATGTTCACCTCAACCCCTATCTATCATCATCTAGGATTATTTCCCTTCTTGTTTTATCTTCTTTTTTCTTGTCTCTTTGATTTTCCATGTCACTAAAAAATTCATTATAAATATGCTCAACTCCAACTTTCACGTGCTTAAGAAAAAGATGACTCCGTAAATTCAGAGAATGTTGAAAAGGATTACACGATGCATTCATGCTTGAGAATGAACAAGATGCTACATACTTGCAGGCCATTTCCAAAGATAGTGTATTGTCGAGGTGCAAAATTATTGCTGAGCCATGGGATTGTGGAGGCCTATATCTTGTTGGAAAGTTTCCGAACTGGGACCGGTAATATCTAAAAGAACTTTATTACTATATATTATTAGTTGGGCTTTTTTCATTTTTAGCACATGGCAGAAATTAATCACGGGCGCTAGTCGAAATAAACAAAACATATACACATATATTATATGTATATTTATGTGACAATATGTGTATTTATACTACAAAACCTATAAGCCGTATGATAGGAGGTAACAATCTTGTACGGTTGGGGGTAATCAGTGTACTCTATTTGCTGGCTATTTTGTAAATTAGATCACTAAAAGACATTGTACTTGATTTATCTCTTATTAGTTTATCCTGTAGTTGAAAAGGGGTGGAAGATCATCTAATGTGAATGTGAAAATTTGGTCAGTGACCTTGTTGGAGACCTAAAATTACTTTATATTATTAATATGAGGCTACAAGCAGATCGTTGTTCGTAAACATGTCTGCTTGCAGCTCTCAAGGATGTTTTCGGTATTCTGATTGTTGGAACTGTAAAGATACTGTATGAGATTGCTGTGCTTTTGCAATCCCCGACAAAAGAACCAGCCCATATTCTATTTATTACCTAGGTCAGCCAAAAAGTTGCAGTTAAGCTTTTCTACGCCTATTGGTCTCATTTATTTTCCTTGCATTTGTTTGGATTTCTGGAACACTTGTGGACCCCATTATTTTACCTGATGTTCATGAAGACCAGACGCAGTTCAAATTCGATTTTCTTGAACAATTTTCATTATGCAAAATTTACTATTACTATTGTATAGCAAAAAGTAAAAATTAAAAATTAAAACGTAAAACTTAAAACAAAAATTGGAAAAAGGCAATCACATAAATATGATATATTTAATTATTTTTGTTTTCTCCTGATTAAAATGATATTTCCAGAAGTCCTAAATATAAGGTTGCTTTGCATTATACGTTCAATTTTATTCAATGTGTAATTACTTCTTACAAGGTAAAATCTTCATCGCTTTTAAATTTCTAAAATTTCCCGGGCCTCTACTGAGTTTCAGATAGAGTTCGAAAAAGTTAAATCTTTGATGATTCCATCATCTATGATTGAGTTATGAAAACTTCTGGATAGGTATCCTAAAATTTTGAACTTTTCTGTATATTTCAAATAAGGATTTAGCACATAAAATTTAGTTAATTTTAAAATACTAAATATTAGAAAAATAATTAAATAACTACTTTGTCAAGTGTGAACTCTATTTTAAAAGGTTAAAAAGGTGAACAATATTTTTCTATTGAGCTTCATACTTTAAAATATTTGGTAATAACTTAATTTTAAACTTTTCATTTTATCCTTTACGAGATAATTTCAGCTCAAAAAATTTCTTTTTTCTCTTAATCGATGTGTTTAGTCTAGCATGTTCCCATAAATTGAGAAGAATAGTAATTTAATTTAACTAAAGAGAGTGAATAGCAAGAACACTCAATTAATTGAAACAACTTAAAGTATGTTGTGTTTCTATATTTTCTTTTCTTTTTTAATTATACAATTAAAAAAAAGGAGGAGGAGGAATTGAACGTATTAATGCAAAGTGAAGTTACACTCATTAATTTATTTTCTACCATGAGTTGAAAAATTGTGATGGATAATTAATTGGTTTCATAAGAAAGGATTGCTATAAGTTAACAAAATTGTAATTGATTTGAAAGTCTTAAATATTACTCCCTCCGTTTCAAAAAGAGTGGTCTGGTTTGACTTGGCACGGAGTTTAAGAAATTAAAGAAGACTTTTGAATCTTGTGGTCCTAAATTAAAGTTATGTCAAATGTACAAAATTGCCCTTAATCTTGTGGTCTTAAACATGCCACGTGTAAAGCTAAAAGTAAAATGTTACCAAAAAAGGAAAGAGGTCATTCTTTTTGAAACAAACTAAAACGGAAAGGAGGTCATTCTTTTTGAAACAGAGGGAGTAGTTTAAATAAGTAAAGGTTAAAGAAGCAAAGTTTTGGCCAATTTTAAATACTAAATATTATGAGTTTTTACATTTTACAAATAATGAAAGATATAATAGTTAGAACGTTAATTAATTTTAAAATCCTAAATATTTGGATAATGTTAAAATAACAATTATTTAAGAAAAGTAGTAAATGATAATTTTGTCTATTGTGAAGTCTTTTGATAAAGAGAAAATAATTCAATTAACATATCTAATAGTATAGATTAGCAACTCAAAAATCACCTAAAATTTCAAAATATTCAATATGTACCTATAAAAGCTTTAATTGAAATTATTTTTTTATCGTGAAGTTTCATAGCATGTTCCTTATCTTGATAAACATATGCAGGTGGGCTGAGTGGAACGGGAAGTACCGTGATGACATCAGGAGATTTATAAAGGTGACACCAATAGGAGAGAATCTGAATTGAAATTTCATTACATTTAAGTTTGTCAGTACAAACTTTTCCATTATCTAACCAGTTGAGTGCATCTGAAAGCAACAGAAAAGGGACTAAGTGTTTTCCACTGATATAAGAAGGTTTAAATTTCATATGTTCATGATTTTAACATAAAATGGTAGACTTCTAGTTATGAAGCTAAAATTCACTCTACTGGAAACATCATCTTTTATTTAGGCCCTGTTCATTTTTTCATTGTTAAGTCGGAACTTTAGTTTCTTTGGTGTATGTATCTTTTTTCCCATTTTCAACTATTGAGAACCATACAGGAGTTTACAATTATACCAATTCACACTGTTTGGACCATCCTACTGTGCCCCCTACCATAGAAAGCAGCTGCTAAAACTACATTTGGTACAGTTACACATTAATCCTCAGGCACTTGACAAGTACATACATATGCATAGTCTGGGACAATTGTGGAATTTCCAGAGATGTATATTAGAATATGAATTGGAAATTCCAGGCACTAGTAGTTGATATCTTCCAATTGAAATGTTGTCATCCTTAAAGTGTAATGATAATTGGATTTGCCATTTTCCTCTTTAAAATTAAGGCTTTGTTTTTTCATGTAATGTGACTCCTAATACATCTCAACTGTTTAAAGATATAAGGAGATATAAGTGTTTTATTCAGCATATTCTTGCTTTGACATTACAAGTTATACTTGGGATTTTGAAATTACACCAATATTTTCTATATATTATGACTCAATTCTCAGGTTTGTTTGTTTATTATATGAAGTTGTGAGAATATATATACTATCGGATTATCTCAATAATAACAGGAGAGAGAGTGTACTTTTTTTTAAAAAAAACTGGTAATGTTGTATTCCTCAGCATTAAGGTATGATGGAGACCTCCAAAAAGGTAACAACAAGCTAAAACAAGAGACTAATTATCGTGAATGATGTAATGTTTCCATACATCATTCAGCTGTGTCAGGCCTTTTGGTTCTGTAATAGGATTTTTTAAAATAATGTTTGTCTTGAGAATTTCCTTCAATATATCTTATCCTGAAATGATTGAACAGGGCGATGCTGGCATGAAAGGAAATTTTGCAACCCGTATCGCAGGTTCAGCGGATCTGTTCAGAGTAAGAGCTACAGCTTCCAGAATTATGCATTGACAACTAGAGAATATTCACAACACTGTTCCATTTGCTCTGCCTCTTTAGTACCATTTCTTCTTTTGCTTTACTGATGGTGAGAAATATAGGAAAATAATATTATTGAATTGTTGTTGTGTCTACATTATTACATTGAAACCCTATTTATAGACACTAGAATACAATTCTTTACCAAGTAGGATACTATTTACTATTCCTATTCCTATTTAAATAGGATTGTATAAACCTATTCTTATTCTAATAGGATTGTGTAAACCTATTCCTCTTCTAATATAATTGTATAAACCTATTCCTATTCTAACACTCCCCCTCAAGCTAGTGCATACAATTCATGTACCTAGCTTGTTACATATGTAATTAATACGAGGACCAATGAGGGGATTGGTGAGATAACTGCAAGTTGATCAGTCGACTTCACAAAATTGACAGTCAATCTCAATGTGCTTGTCTTCTCATTAAATACTGATTTGATGCATAATGTCAGTCAATCTCAATGTGCTTAATCTTCTCATGAAATACTGAATTTGATGCATAATGCCGATAAAACACAAAGTGATAAAATTACAGTGTTGAACTTCCCAAACAGAACTTGCAAAGACTGTTTCAGACCATAGAGCTACTCACATAATCGACATACAAGGCTACTAAACTACCCCCGAGCAACAAAGTGCTCAAAATCTAGTATAAAGTATATGGATCATGTTGGAATCAATAGATGAGTCGATATTAAACAAGAAAGTCACCGAAAAATTGGTCGGAGCATGCTCATACGCCAGAGTATTAGATTTGATGGCTGAAAGTGGTCACAATCTAAAAAATAAAACTATATGGGTAGGGTCGGAATGATGGCACGACCCAACTAGAAAATAGAAATTATATAGGAAAGGTTGGATTGATGGCACGACCCTATTGAAAAAGAGAAATAATATGGGTAGGGTCGGAATGATGGCACAACCTTACGCAAATCAGATTTGAGGAGTCACCGGAAAGACAAATGGAACTATGCAAATCAAATCTGTGGAGTCACTGAAAAGACACATGATGCTATGCAACTCAGATATGAGAAAGTAGTTCGGAAAAATCCACGGTACTACACAAATTAAATATGAAAAGTAGTCCGAAGAGATGCATGGTGCTACGCAAATCAGATATGTAAAAAAAAGGTAGTCACCGTAAGGATGGCACGGTGCTACACAAATTATATATGAAAAAGTACTCACTGGAATGATGGCACAGTGCTACACAAATTAAATATGAAAAAGTAGTCACCGGAAAGATGGCTCGGTGCTACAAGAATTAGATATAAGAAAGTAGTCACCGGAATGATGGCACGGTGCTACACGAATTAGATATGAGAAAATAGTCACATGAAAGATACATGGTGACCCAACTTTTGCTAACATAATCATTGGCCAGACGGGCAGCATATATGGGTGCCACCCGCCGGCAGCGGAAGCTCTTTGATTTTCTACCAAGATCGTAGAGGCTCTGATACCATGTGAGAAATATAAGAAAATAGTATTATTGAATTGTTGTTGTGTCTACATTATTACATTGAGACCCTATTTATAGACATTAGAATACAATCATTTACCAAGTAGGATACTATTTACTATTCCTATTCCTATTTGTATTCCTATTCCTATTTAAATACGATTGTATAAACCTATTCCTATTCTAATAGGATTGTGTAAACCTATTCCTATTCTAATAGGATTGTATAAACCTATTCCTATTCTAACACTGATAATATTTGAGAAACATTCAGTTCTATGTGGTAGCAAGTTGCTTCACCAGTAGACTCCTATTTGATTAGATAGGTTTAGCAAAGCATCTGATTTGTGTCAATGCATATGGCTAGATTCTATATGATCCTTTTTGTCTATTGAGTTAATAGTAGTATTTATGTGTCAATTCCTTTTAAATTTTCGTCCGCACTTTATTAACATGATCATGCCATTTTACATGTAACTGTGAGTGCTATCACATAATATATCATTACACAGTTTGTTTTTATTTATTACCATCTCATTTAAGCTGATTTCATTTGGAATACCGAGTTTCTATTTATCCTTTCCTTCCATAGTAAAAGAAATCTTGCTGATTCTAACCATTTTTATTTAAGAACATATTCTATCTTTTACCTGAAGTAAGTAGATAAAACTTCCTATTTATGAAATAACAGATCAATTGTATTCAGAGGTTCTAGTTTTGGATTTGTGTTATTTACTTAAATATAAAATCTCGAATCAAGTTTTAAGTTCTTCTCATTAAATTTTGTAGTCAAGGCACTGTACTATACCACTTTTCTGCACAAAAGTATCACAAAAACAAATAAGAAAGAGTTAATGAGTTCGGAAGTAAATAAGAGTTTTTCTCAGTCAAACTCCTTTTTTTTCCTCCTCTTACCTCTCTGTCTACCTCATGGACTTCTCCTTTTCTTTTACTCACAAATCACTTTTTTTCTTCACTTGACATCCCACTCACTTCACACAACACTACCTCTCCTCCTCCCTTTCTTGGGATGTCTACATGTATTTGCTTACTCCTTCCATCTTTTGTCTCTCATCCTTATGTTTTATGATTTATCTCAATCTTTTCTAATCTTTACTAGGTAAGTTTTCTGTGTAAATCAATTGATTTTTCATCCAAAAACTTGAAACATAAGCAGTGTTCTATGCCAAATAACATTGAATTCTTTTTATGCTGCCTCAGTTTCACTGAGCTCATATATTTATTTTTTTTACTTTTCATAGGTGAACAAGCGAAAGCCGTACCACAGTGTCAACTTCGTGATTGCCCATGATGGCTTTACCTTGTATGACCTTGTTTCATACAATAATAAGGTATCAGTTAAGTTTACTGCTCTTTATTGTTTTGAAACATGAAACTTGTACATTATCTGGATTCGGATGGTGAAAATTACAGCACAATGATGCGAACGGTGAAGGTGGCAATGATGGATGCAATGACAACTTCAGTTGGAATTGTGGAATTGAAGGTAAAGATGAGGTTTTGATCTCACTTATTTATTTTTTCCTTTCATACCTCCTGATTTCCCTAGTATGAACTAAAACTTGTGTTGTCCCTTCACATTCTTGCTTGCATAACAGGCTATTTATTTCCTTTATCATGCTTGGTACTTTAACAAAGATTAATTTTTCTCTCTTTACTTGAGGAAGCATATGCTATTCCGGAGTCCAAAACTTTTAGCAATAATATTCTTCCAAGGATAGGTGCTGAGGATGTAAAGTCTGTTATGTCCTCCAGATATTAAGCCCTACCTGTTTTGTTTCTCTTACTTTTGCTTAACATTTTGTCACTACCAATTATGTGTTATTTGTAATCTCAAACTCCTGGTCTACTGTATAGTGTTAAATAATAAGGGTCTGTATAGTAGCGCCTAAGGGTGTGGCCTAGTGGTTAATGAAGTGGTTGAGAACCCTGAGGTCTCAGGTTCAAAACTCAGCGGAGACAAAAACACTAGATGATTCTTCCCATCTATCCTAGCCTTGGTGGACAGAGTTATCTGGTACCTGTTGTTGGTGGTAGGTGACAGGTTAGAGAGACATGGTTGGTTGAAGAGAGTACTAGCCAAGTATTAGCAAAAAAATAAAATAAAATTGGACCAGAGGGTATATTTCAGAAAATACAATCAGATTCTCTTGATAAATTTCCCTGGAAACTAAACTGGTCTACCGTTGACTCAAAACAAACTCCTGAGTGCAAGAAGAAATGGCAGATGTCACCAGTAAAACAAAGAATTTTCTGGAATTGAAGCTGGTTGCTGGTATATAGTGTTCTGATCGACGGAATGAGAAGATATCTAAATGGATAGCCTCAGAATTATATGTCGAATACGACAGAAGAAAATTGTCAGAAGTTGGCTGGTATACCAAACACTCCCCATCATGTTAACCACGTGCTCGCTGGAACCCGAGTTTTTATCAATGCGTGAGACTTCATCTGCCTAATAACTCGACTGGGGTTTGATCTCCAGGGCTTGCTGAGTCATGGTAATGTTGGTTTTCACATAACACTCATGACTCACCGATAGGGGGATAGCGTAAATCAGATCTGAACAGTCACCAGACAGAAGCCACAGTAACTGACCTTTTGCCCTAGATGTTTCTCACTGTTGCTAGGATATCATGTGAGAAATAAAGGTACTGAAAAATATTCCTAAAATGTGTATGTACATAACTACACAGCCCTATTTATAATTATATTCTACGCAGTACATATTACATAGTAATGCTTTTCCATGTGAGACACTATATACATTAATATTCCAACACTTTCTTCTAACGATTTAAATCAGGAAAAAGACATAATGGATTGTTGTAGCCAGCAGTGATGTGGCAAAAACAGAAGTGTGAGCATGAATATGATGTATTTGCTCACACTAGTAAAACAACTAGTTGTAAGTCTTCCGAATGGCGATGCCTGTCCTCCAAGAATGAAGTGAATACTGTATTGAGGTAGATGTTTGTGGGAATAACCCAGCTGGACATACCAGCCACGAAAAGAGTGTGCAGGCTCAAAACAAGTAGTATAGATTATAGTATGATATAATATGAACAAATGATGAATTCAATCCTTCCAACTAGATAATAATGCCATGACTGCGAAACATTGATTTTTGGCTTTAATAAACTAGCTTTGCCTATGATATTTGTTTCTGTAGTATATGCCATTTCAGATCTACTTTGCTGTTATTGTCTTCAGACTCATATCAGTATCCATTTATCATTTTTTCCCTCCGTTCATGGACACAATGTACTAGATTCTGCCCAAGCCCCAAGCTTTAATCTAATTGCAATCCACACTTACTAACTGAAACAGTTTCCATACTGAAGTATTTCTTTTATAAGTGATGGTATTGTTTCAAATCCAGTCTGAAAGGCTATCATCTTCTTGTATCTTCTTCCAGGTGAAACTTCAGATGCAAATATTAACACACTGCGTTCACGGCAAATGAAAAATTTTCATTTGGCACTGATGGTTTCTCAGGTGTGATGCATCATCTGTTCAGTTAACAGCATATGCGTTTCTTTTCTTGCATATATTGAGAATTAGTCGGTAGCTTATCTACTAGATCTCATAATTCTATTTGTCCTTGGTTCACAAATTCTATTTTTTCTCTCATAATTTTTTTTGCGACTATTGAGTTATTTGCTTACAGTATTTCTCCCTCATTGTTCAACAAGAAATAGAACACTGCCATGGAATTTTAGGGCCACACTTTTGACATATTATAGCAAACTTCAGATTTTAGTCTGTTTTGGCAAATTTTGGTTGAAGTATTGGTTTCTGAAACCCTCATAAAAAGGATTATTTTGACATACTATGGATACTAATTTACTTACTTATATCTTTCCTGGATTATGCCTATCTTCAGTAATTTTCTTATTAAAAGTGTCATATGCACATTAGATGTCCCATCCCTATTATTGTTACTTAAGTTTACCTTTCTAATTTTTTGTACTTTCTTGGTTTATAAGGGAACACCTATGATGCTTATGGGGGATGAGTATGGGCATACCCGCTATGGAAATAATAACAGTTATGGACATGATACCGCCATCAACAATTTCCAGTGGGGACAAGTATGATATTATGTTTTCTTGCTGGTACTTCTTTCCTGCTACTGCAAATAACCCAGTGAACTTTGTCAATCCAGTTGGAAGCAAGGAAGAATGATCACTTCAGGTTCTTTTCCAAGATGATAAAGTTTCGACTGTCCCACAATGTTCTTAGAAAGGAAAATTTCATTGAGAAGGTAATGTTATTGTCTACCTGGTGTCATGCTTAACATTACTGGCAATTGTATTACTAAGAGGTAATTTATTTTGAAAGCTGAATGCTATGTTCTGTGTTTCATTTGTGGCAGCATTCCATGTCTTTAAATATTAATGGCTAATGAAAGAGTTCCCTGCAAAGAAATGATTCCGAGTATGTGATCAAAACGGTAGTATGCCTATTTAGACCTTCCGTTTAATGGTTGAGCTGGTGTAAGATAACCTGGGGGTACTGAACTAAGTTGAAAGGTCAGATTATTTGGGGTCCTCTTTGTGGAACATACTTAAATGGTGTTTCTTCACATGACATACAGTTAGTTTAGGTTGTCCCATCTATGATCCACTGGTCCATTTATTCACAGTTTCCTTGTCAATTATCATATGTTTGGAAGATTTGATAAATGTTAGCTCCCTCAACTACCGATGGTTCTCTTCAAGATGTTTGAGATTTTTCTAGCTATTTGAATCGTTTGGTGCCTCTGATTTTTCCAAATAGGTGGAAAGAAGCACAAATTTGATCCAATAGGTGGAATGGTATTTTGATTCATTTCTAATACATTATGGGTATTGTTTATCCAATAGGGGGGAAGAAGGACATAATTGATCTAATAGATGGGAGGAGGGCAGTTTTTTTAGCCATTTCTAATGTAATGTTTAGGGCATTTTTAACCCTTTTCTGTTTTTTTTTTTTTTTTGGTGGCGGTGGGGTTCCATCGTAGTACTTAGTGTTCTCTAGCTCTGCATAATGCTGTCTCAATTCGACTATTCTGATGGATTAGCAATCATTACTTTGCAGCACGACATTACCTGGCTCGAGGACAACTGGTACAATGAAGAGAGTAGATTCCTTGCATTTATGTAAGAACAAACCCTATTAATAACTGGCAATAATCTCCATCACATCATCTCTGATTCTAAATCATGAATTCACTCACACACTACAATCAGTCCTCTTTTAAGCAAGTTTTTGTACGGATTGCCGCTATTTTGGGGTGGTCTTTAATTTTTGCCCCTACTGCTCATTCAATGAAAATTTGTTGTCCAAGGTACCCTTAACTATGACTTAATTTCGCTGGGAAAACCTTTTTAGATAATGTTTGCCCTAGAGGCAAACTTTATGCTTAATTTGTTTTAAAATATTTCGTTAGGCATAGGTTATGCCCTATCAGGCACAAGTTCACACTACTGAACTTATGCCCCAACACATAAGTTCGTGTATGAACTTCTTAAGGCATAATGTTTTAAAACCGAACTTATATCCCAAGGCACAAGTTATGATACCATACAAGGCATTAGTACAATTTTAGAACTTTATGTTTTACTAGACATAAGTTTAGTGTTTGAACTTTATGCCTTAAGAAGACATACTACTGAACTTGTGCCCCAAGGCATAGGCATAAGTTATGCCTAAGGCAAAATAAATTTGCAAGGCACGGGTTATACCTATATGGTGTATGTTTAGTGTATGGACTTCTTAAGGTATAATGTTCTAAAAATGAACTTATGTCTTATAGGGCATAACCTGTGCCTAGCGAATTTTTATTATTAGGGGTATTTTCATCTGCATTTTTATTACTTTAAGTGCTGAAGGGAAGATACTAGAAAGCCACGAATTTGAGTGAAAGAAGTTAAAGACCACCCAAAATAGGGGCATTCTTGTGAATGATCCTTTTTAAAGCTGTTTTCATATGGTCTGTTTCTTTTACACTGAGTTTTTTCTTGTTTTTCTTCTATCCCTTAATTTTCAGTTGCAACTGTGTTCTTGATTTTAATTTGTCAACCAAAATTTTAATGTGACAAGTTCAAAATTTAGGGGCTTTTCTTTTCGCATGAGTGAATTTGCATATTGGATTCTCTTTTGTACAATGTAGGCTCCATGATGAGAATGGAGGAGATATTTACTTGGCATTTAATGCACACCACTTCTCCATCAAAACAGCAATACCTTCACCACCACAAAATAGAAGTTGGTACCGAGTGGTAAGCTATTCTTATTATTTTTTATTATTATTATTTTATTTTATTTTTTCAAAAAACCAATTACCCCTCCCTAGGAGCTCTCACCTTCTTGTCCTATTCTTAGTAGTTAAGGAATGCACTTTGCATATACATCCAAAACTTGAGATACCTCTGAATTTTGCTCCTGCTCTGATATGTTTGGTTATTCTTACTTGTATTTTGGATTTGTGCCTACTGATTTGGAAATTATAGGTCGAAGACAGAAAGTGTTGTATTATATCCTCATGTTCCAATCGTATTTCGCATTGAACACCCTATTAATTTTGTCCCAATTGGAGACAACTTTTGCTCTTTCCAAAATGTGAACTACCCATCGTGATCATGCTACTGAATGTCTGAATTAGATCTAAGTTTTTCCTTAGTTTGTGAATAGAGTAGTCGAGTATGGATACACATATTTCCTTTTTCCTGTATAACTTTATAGTAGAATATCATTAAAAAATGTGAAAAGTTGACGCAAGCAATTTATAGATAGCATACCTAGCATGTGAAGATTAAGCAGTCATGGCTGTGGTACCAGTATGATGATAATATGGATACTAGGGTTATGCTTATGTGGGATGTTGTATTATTAGTGTTTTTGAATTATAGGAAGATTTTGATAAGTAGGGGCAAAGCTACCATTTGGATATTAGATTGTAGTTTTGCTTATGTTAGTTTTCTCATCAGAAGAATACATCAAGTAGTGATTGTAACAATAATAAATAAAGGGCGTATATGTCACGTAGCCTTCACCGAGCAATACTGAATAAATAAATATACTAACCACCTTATTGTGTTATCAGAAGAATACAGCAAGAAGCTATCGTAATAAATAAAGGCTTTGCTCATTCACAGTGTTCCCAAACTAGTGTGGCAGTAAGGGTGTGGGGTATACATCACTACATCACTTGTAAAAGAAATAAACAGACTAACCATCTTATTCTTTCTTCTCCCTAAATTTTCAGTTTCTTGTTAAATATACAATGATTATCGTGTATCTGTTTTAATTTTTTGACATGATGATCTCCTTTTAAGAATATGTACGTTTGATAAACAGGATATTTCTCATCAGAAGATACAAAATCATGATAAAGAACATAAGAAACAGCATATACTGCATTTCAGGCATATTTTACCTTGAACAAATAGGAAACTAATAAACGGTCTATAATGTGATATCCGTGCTTCATAGAGTTTCATTTCTCCAAATATACAAAATGACAGCCATTTTCACCTATCTTCACATGATCTTCTTTTAATTCTACTTTATTTTGTGCAGCCTGTTGTCAGTTCCAATATTTAATGAAGTTAATTTGCATGTCTGTTCTGTATAGCTATTTGTTTTGGTATTGTCTTGATATTTACCGTCTCAAGTAGTACTCAAGCTGAAAAAGTCACCTCCTCAAATTTTGTACAAACTGATAATTTTAATTGCAGGTGGACACTAATCTGAAATCACCAGATGATTTTGTTACTGAGGGAGTGTCTGGTATCAGTGAAACTTATGATGTCGCGCCGTACTCTGCTATCCTTCTTGAAGCAAAGCAATAATTACCGGGATCATGCTGCTTTAGATGTTGTCCATGAGTTATTACAGTATTACCTCCTTCTGGATTGGATGGTTCAAATCGGAATTCAGGCTGTTAGCCTATAGATGTAGTATGTTGAGCAGAAATTTTGTAATAAGCAACCAGTTTGTTCAGGCTGCTATTGTCTGGTACAAACACCCCATAGTAATAAGATAAATTGAGACCATTGGTCCAGGTTGTTTGAGACGGGTAAACTTGGTCTCGTAGCCAAAACTATATACATACAGATGGAGATGAGTCAAATTATAATGTCATTAGCTCATCCTCAATCTCCGAATGACCCTGCTGCAGAACACAAATTAACGCTATTGGTTGGCGTTGAATTTCATTAGGAAAACAGATGTTGAGTGTAGCATGAGTACCAAAACAGCAGGTACATAGTAGGCATCATAGGTCGATTGAACTTGGAAAGTAAATACACAATGCAAAATGAGATGAAAGCAGTAACTAAGAATCAGAAGAAAGGAACAATAACGATAAGCCTAACCATGCACCATCAGTAATATAACACGAAGCGGAGAGAGAAATGAAGCAGTTAACTATAACCTAATTGGACTCCCAAAAGCCTAGAAGATACATTCATGCACAATTAAAAGGTAAATAATTTGGAGACGATTTTCGAAGAATTTTTGAGTCAAACGGCTCCAAATAGCAATTCTATGACAAAAACTAGTATATGTCTAGACTAATGTCAAGAATCAATTCAATAGGCATAAAGCTGAACATGGCATAATACGCATCACAGACAAGGGAAAACATGTTATTTCCTTCGAAACTACCTGAAAATGAAAGTTGTAGTTGATGAATTTTTTGATGACATGATTTTTGGATACTTTTTTTCAAAATCTTTTTAGGACCCTCCGTAATGATTAGGGGGCCAATACGTATAGCCTCGTCATAATTCACGCCATCTTTTTATCATTTAGGGGGGCAATCAATAGGAATTAGACGATTTTTTGAAAATCGTCTAATTCCTATTGAGTGGACCTTAAATGCTAAAAAAAAATGGTGTGGATTATGGTGAGGCTATAGGTATTGTTCCCCATGTCATTACAGAGGGTCTTGTAAAGGTTTTGAAAAAAAAGTATCTGAAAGTCGTATCACATAAAAAATCATGGACCAACACATGAAAAAAACTGAGAAAATCAGCTAATTCATGTTGAGTGGCCCCTAAATGTTAAAAAATGTGACTGGTGAGGCTATAGGTATTGTTATAGAGGGTCCAGTAATGTTAGATCAGTGACGTTGAAACATAACAACAAAAGTAATGTAGGGATCAGTGACAGAAGAAGATTACTAATTTATGGCATGATTTGTTCCTTTATTGTACAGACAACACAACACTGTATATATCTTAAAGAATACAAAATTGATATATTATGTACATAGAGTAAGTACTCTTCCTCATCCTCCATTGTGTTGTTGCACAACTAATATTGTGGAATTACTTTGTGAATCTGCTAAAGCAAACATGTCTCCTACAGGGCCTAATTCAGACTCTTCAACCCAATCAGAAAGACCAAGTAATAGAGGAGATTGTGAGTCATGACGTCTCCCAACAATGATTAGTTCGTATTCGTCTTCCATGGATCGCATTACAGCAGCTGTACCTGTTCCATCTCTTATCAACTTCTCCACATACTTGACACGATAATTTCCTGCCATATCGCTCCTTGCTTCACTTAACATTTCATTGTCCATCATCTTCTGTATTGTCTCATAATCGCTACTACTTGTGTTGTTATTGCTGTAATTACCACTTTCATGAAGGAGTACTAACCGCACTATTGTCAGGCTAATGTTTTGTTTACCAGCCATACGCTCACCCAGAGCTAGTGCTTCCCTATCATCTGGTCCTCCCAAGAATAGTACACCAACACGGTACAATGACCACGCGTCTAGTATTGGCCTTGATGTGTTGACAAGTGACCTGTCTACAATTATTGCAACTGAACAAGGTGTTGTCTGAAGGATCTTGTCATTCATAGTCTTAATCCCCATCTTCGATGCCCTCTTCCGATTCACGGAAGAAGAAGTACTACTTGTTAACCTCTTGTGGAAAGGAATCATTACGAGAGATACCCTCCTTTCAAGCGCCATTGTGCAAACTTCATCATGCATCATTACATAAGGAGATATAGCTGTAAAAGGATGCATGGTTACTGTCTCACAGAAGTTCTTCTCAAACACTTTAAAAGCATTGATGATTCTTTTTGAAGCTGAAGCCTCGTTTGTGTGCTTCATCATTAATGGGAGTTTGTGGTTTATGAGAAGAGGATGTGCACGACCAACCATCTCTATTAAATGGAGCATCGCGATATCCATATGGCTTTGGTTTGACGGGTGAAGTGCTTCCAACAAGTTTATTGTGGAAGGAACATTTTCTTGATCATGTATACATGCAAGCACCCGAAGCTCAGAGTGGGGCTTCATATGCTGGATATTCTTGTTCTTGTGTGCTGCATATCTTTTATGTGGATCATACAGGGACTTCAGTATCGGTGTCACGATTGCTGTTGCAATTAACAGGGATATGCACAACACAACAAAAGCTTCATCCGCTATTGCCTGTACGTTCCATGAAAATGATCATGAGCTGCCTAGGCCATAACGATCGAGTTAAAGAGAGAATCAGGTAAACAGATTGATTATTAATTACCTCATTTTGCTTCATCATTTTAAACATGCCTAGCTCTAGAACACCTTGAACGTTGGATACGAGGCCAATTGAGATTGCATCTCGGAGGGAAACTTGGTTGTAGATTGAAGAGATAAGTGCTCCAAGGAATTTCCCCAAACAAGCAACCAGAATAATCAATTGCAGAACCAAATAATTCTTCAGTTTGACAGAAAATATGTCAGTAACCAAACCTGTTTTGACAAAGTAGATGGGCATAAAGAGCCATGAAACAATGAATTGAAGCTTCTCGACGAGGGCAGAGCCTAATGGTGGTCCAGCAGGTATGGCTAGACCGTAAACTAGTGGCCCGTAGAAGAGGTTTAGTCCTAAAGCCTTGCTGCAAAATCCAGAGAGCAAGACCCCAATAAATACCATACAAATGAAACTTTGTTTCAATGGCTCTCCTGGTGGATTTCTTCGCATGCTCCATATGATTAGAGGTCTCACAACAAGAAATACAAACATGGTAAAGCCTATACCAGAAGTAATACTTTGTAGAAACATGAATTTCTCGACGGATGGTTGACTTGAGAGGCTGGTGATAGCTATGATTAAAAACCCAAACATATTGCTAACAAGGGAACAAGAGAGTGCCATCCTTCCAAAATCAGAATTGACCATCCTAAGCTCGGTGAGATAGTGAGCGATGACTGGGAATCCGAGTACAGAAGACATGGTAGCTACTACAGGTAGTGATTCAGCTACTAATGGATCAATATGTATATGAAAAGTGATGAGAATAAAAGAGGTACTAATGCTTAGCACAAGAGCAGTTGCTACAGTTGATACACCAATGATGAACTCTTTCTTCTCAACTCTCTTGAGAATCCAAGGATCTATCTGCACTCCAATCAAGAAGAAGAAGAACATATAACCAAATAATGCAACAGCATCGATAACTACCAGACTTCTGTAAGGATAGAAAAGCTGTATGAATCCATCAATTCGTCCTAGAAAAGACGGACCTAGTAGTAAGCCACCCTGCATACATGCATCATTTTTCGATTAATTAATTACATTTACAACGGAAAAAAAAATGAAGATATATATATATACTTACAAAAATTTGAATGACATTAGATGGTTGACCGAGGGGTTTGAAGAGGGTAGAGGTGAAAAGAATGAAGAGGGAAGCCAAGGAGAGCTGAGAGAGTAGGAGAGGAACAGAGTAATCTAATGGGTTCGCGTTATGGAATAAGATGGAACCTTTGGATTGAATTTTGCCAATTGACATGCAAATTGATGAATCATTTTGTCCATGTCTAAATATTTTAGCATACGTTGCTAAGTCATCTGGTTCCATCATGTGTGAACCCATTTCAACATCCCTCGTCCCCGCCCTCCGCCACCTTAATTCCTCTCTCTCTCAAAAATTATATACTTCCTCCCCTTCTTCCTCATTCGAGGAGGAAAGGAAGAGATTAGAGAATAGAGAAGAAGAAGAAATCATGTTCATGGTCAAGATGGAATCAGTCTCCTCTTTTTTCGCTATATTAATTAATTATTCGGCTTTTTTAAAATAGCTTTTCACAATATCCTAGTAATTTTCCAATCATACATTTCACACGAGAAAAAGAAAAAGAAAAAAAAAAAGGCAATTAGTTAGTAAAAATAAGTGACTTCTCAAAATAGTTGTTATACATCATAATTTACTACATAAGCACTGTTCAAAAAATAGACTCCATAAGTAACCATTTTCAAACAAGCTATTCTGTTTCATACTTTATGGTTGCTTAATTTGTGTGTTAGCGCAGGTGCTGCTTTAAAAGGACGGATTGATGAAATATTCTGAGTGTTTCAAAGGCCATGAAACATGAATTCATGATTACAAATGTATTAGTACATGTTGATTTTTCTGAATTTGGTTGACGGACTGTGATTGGTCTGAAATCTGATCCGGAAACAACCAAGTCACCAAGACAAACTTCAGTTTTTTTGGGCATTGGGATCATGAAAAATGAATTCATGATTAGTAAGTGTTGTTTGGGGAAAAAAGAATCATTTGAATATCATGGTAAAATCAACACTAAAATGTTTATGCAACTCATTTCTGTGCATAATCTACCCATAAATCAGATAATATGCCCATGCGTATAAATTATAATACACATAATGTATGTACATGCCAACAAGCAACAGCTATTCTGGGAGATCGAAATGCTTTACACGAACATAGAAAACTACAATTCTAAGAAGATTTGGAAATGGCAAGAGAAGGATCAATTTATCTTCCCGTTAACCATGAGAGACTGAAATGGTACTCTCTTAATTTCAATGAAGGTTGAGTATTCCTTGCTAATTGGTTGCTTCCATGGCTCACCGTCCATCTGCATATAAGCTTCATCCCACTCTCCTGCACGCAACTCAAATCTAATTGCTGAAGCCTACAAAGCAGCAAAAGAAGTGTTCAATTAAACCTCATTCCACAATATCCATCAAGTCCACCAAGGAATAGCTAGAACAATTTCTTAAATATGATCAAACCAAAAAGATGAGTAATACGCATATAATATAAGCATATGACATTCTGCACGCGCACAAGAGAGAGAACAAATCCACACATGTTAACTATAGTTTTGTTGTATCTCTTTATAATGCATGACCACATTCCCTATTACAACCTCATGTTGGTGAATGGTTTTCCTCCATTTACTTTGAGATTTCCTCAAAAAAATAAAAATGAATATCTATGCAAGCCAAATTTATGTCACAAAGCTCTATTTTAACCTCCGAAAATGCAGTTCCACTATTGCATAAAAATCCTTCAAGATACTACCTATTAAGGAAGTATCTGTGTTGGATGTGTTCTACTGAATGTACTTCCTCAAAGTCCATATAACATCAAACCTGATATGCTCCAGCAAAGCCAAAGCTGCTCTCTTTCAATTCTATTACCTCTTTGGAAGGGGCTCGGATTAGGATGTATTACAATTTATTGTCCAAAATGAGGACAACTGGTTTATCAACCCTAATAAACAACGAGATCATCATACAGATGCCTGAAAGACCATTATTAGGTGTCTGTAGATATCCTTGCCCGATGCAAGGGCCTAACCTTAGACAGACGATGGAGAAACTTAGCTGGAGTTAGTACAGCAAGAGGAATTGCCTGTGATATAGTAGATAACCCTTCCCCCCTTTGTTTTTCGTTGGAAAGTCTAAGAAGCAATGCATGTAATGATTACCATGATCATTTTTTTAAGGTTATGATTACCATGATCAAAATGAAATAGAGAGGGCACATCAGGGATTAACACGTATACATCTAAATGTATTGCCTCTAAGCTGCACTAATTCTTTTTTACCAGATCTTGATAAATACCTGGGCAATGTGTTTTGCAGAAATGAGCTCAACCATAACCATAGAGGCATGCCATCCTTGTTTCAGGCCAAAAATTTCAATGCAACCATCATCTGCATGGGCTTCCACAAAACCCCTCTACAATTTCATATAGGAAAACAAAAGGAATTCGTAGTTACTTTTGATGATGTATAACAGTTGATAAAATGTTCTGAGTTGGCTTTTCATCTTCAGATCAGATGTGAAGTGGCTACAACTTCCAATCGTTATCCTGAAGTTAATTGCGACCACATACTAGGTACTGATAAAGTTTGAAAAATCGAGGATATCAATTAAACTTTGTAAGGTTTAAAAATTACAAGTTGCAAAAAAGTTTGGGAAAAAATACCACTAGGGACTTCGGGGTTTTTGCTCAAATCATGTGTTGCTAGTAGAGGAACCACACAATATGCAGAACCTAAAACTTGAAGTGACTAGAAGCTCAATCATTTTCTCTGATTACAGACAATACAATAAGTGGGACCTAAAACATTAAGTTATCTAGAAGCTGAAAACAGTTTTTCTGATTATGGACCAAATTCAGAATTTTTAAAAACTGAAATTTTGTACAAAGATATTTGTCTGACAGCTTAAGCAGAACAGCTAATACATTCTATTTGAACTGTTCAGCAAATTCCAACTAAATAACCCTAGTTTATCATTGGTTTCAGAAATGACTAATTTACTTTGCAGAAAAAAGAATAATTCAGGAAGTATTCATTAATTATACGCCAAAGCCACTGAAGTCCTACACAGCTAACACAAAAGAATACCTTCTCCAAGTACTCTGGCTTCAAACGTCCCCATGGATTCCTTCCACCTCCATAACTAGGGAGATTCAGAGTGACTATTGACCGAACACTACAAAAAAGACAAAACAGGAAAATGAATGCACAAGTAAAAAAAAAACATGTAAAGCCAGTGTATTAGCATTGTATTTCATATTACAGAACAATATAATTGACTATTTAACAAATAA
>JAJOOS010001382.1:0-33844 GCA_029582725.1 Solanum chiquidenum | reverse complement strand
GTAACCAATCCATGCCTAGAATGATGTCAAAATCTACCATTTCTAACTCTACAAGATCTACTGAGGTGACTTTTTGAGACTGTGATAGGGCATTTTTTGTATACCTGTCTAGCTATAATTGGGTCACCAACTGGAGTAGAGACTGATAAGGGTTCTGAGAGAGTTTCTAGATAGACACCAAAATTTACTGCTATATACGAAGTTACAAAAGACAGTGTAGCCCCTGGATCTAATAATGCATAGACATCTAAATGAAAGACTCGTAACGTACTAGTGACCACATCAGGAGAATCTTCCTGGTCCTAGTGATCCTAGAGAGCATATAACTTGTTCTGGCGCTGAGTGTCAGTTGTACCAGATGAAGCACCCTGCTGAGCTGGGCGACCTGTTGGTGCTGCTGAAACTGTAGACTGAGCCCTGTTGTTGTTACCTCCTTCCCCCTGCCTGGAAGAAGGACAATCCTTCAACCTATGGCCAGACTGACCACACCCAAAGCATCCTTCGCGGCATGCAAGACACTCGCCCTGATGGTTCTTACCACACTTTGGACAAGTGTGGAAAGTCTTATTACCTGGATTACTCCCATAAGACTTAGATCTTGATGCCCTACCTTTCTAATCCTGTCAAAACCTGGGGGATGTAGCACTAGCTGATGAAGGTGCTTGGGTTGTAGACCTCGGCTTAAACTGTGAGCGATTTCCACCACCCGATTTATGTTGAGAGTATTCATAATTCCTTGTTCTAGCTTTCTTGTTGTCCTTAGCCATTTCCCTAAGATTGTCTCCCTCAACCTTTTGAGCATGAGTCATGAGCCTAGTGATATTCATATCCTCTAGCAGCATAGCATTCCTGCACTCTGTCTTTACCAAGTTGGATACCCCAAATAGAAACTCACTCATTTGTGCCCTTGGATCAGCAACCATATGTGAAGCATACCTAGAGAGTTGAGTGAACTCTATCCCGTACTCTTGGACATACATTGTACCTTGTCTCAAATTCATAAACTCCTGAGATTTAGCCTCCCTCAACTCTCTCAAGAAGAACCTATCCAGAAAAGCTCCAGTAAAACACTCCCAAGTCACAGGAGTTGCATCCGTACCCGTGTTTCTTTCCACTGAGTGAACCAAATATGAGCTACATCCTTAAGCTTGTAGGATGCCAACTCTACCATATCATTTCCAGTCACCTGCATCACTACAAAGATTTTCTTAACCTCATCAATGAAGTTATGTGGGTCCTCACCAATCTGCGAACTTAGAAACTTAGAAACTTAGGCGGATTCATTCAAACAAAATCTCAAACCCTAGCTTCCACTGATCTATTGTTGGTGTTAGTAGGTACTGGGACTTGTTGATTTTTCTGGTTGGCTACACTCTAAGCCAAAAGGTAGATCACATTCTAGAATTCTGTATTTTTGTAACCTCATCGTTTGGGACTGGAGGAACTGCATTAACATTGCGTTCATTAGCATTTTGTGCATAAGCTCTACGAGGAGGCATGATCTGAAATGCATAATGATGGATTAGAATGGAGAAATTGGATCATACCTCACGCACGATAAGAGTAGCAAAGAGAATGAAGTTTTTCTTAAAATACTTCACAGCCTCCCTCTCATAGATATGGTGCACCTCACAACCATGAAAGAGACTTTACTTAGTGCAACTTTCAGACATCCTAGGACTCTTGAACCTAATGCTATGATACCAAGTTTGTCACACCCCGAGGCTACCCCCTTGACATATACACGGGACATAGGATCAAGAGTGACCACAAGCTAACCCTGAGCTGGCATATCATAAGCATACTAAAACAACTGAATAAGGGATACTATGCGGAAGCTTAAAACAATAGTTAACTGAATATGGGGAATACCCAAGTATTATTCTGAATATATATAATATACTAACAGTTTAATGATACTGAACAATCACTCAAAACTAAATCTGAATCTAATACTATGTCTTTAAAAGCCTCTAACTGACTAGAAGTACTAGGATATGTCCCTAGTTAACCCTAGCAAAACTGAAACTGAAATAAAAGACTGAAATGGAAAATGTGTCTATTGTCCTCGAAGTATGAGGACTCACCACTGCTGCTACTGAGTATGGATTGGGAACCGATCTACGTGTGATTTAAATACTGAGGACCTGAACCTACATCATGAAATGATGTAGCGCAGAGCATGCGTCAGTACTTGGAATGTACTGAGCATGCATGATATATAATATAACTGAACAAATATGTAAGCTGAACAAAGCATAACTGAGCAATGACATAATCTGAACATAATGTAAATACTGAAATATACTGAAATTATCTGAACTGAATGCAATGACCAAGTACTGATTATTAACATGACATGTTGAGACTGAATACTGAAATATAACTGAAAACCTGGTCAAATGTACTAGAGTCTGACTGTGGGAGCTACTATTAACCGATATAAAACCACGTGAGCTAAATGCGGAGTCTGATGTATACGCCCCATCGAGGGGACCCAATAACCTTGCTAGGGGTATAAAGGCATGATTGGCGTGATCACTAAATTTGATTCCCACAAAAGGGACATATAAACCTACAGGGTCACGTAGTTCTGGGACTATGAGTGTACGTTGAACCCTAGTCCAACTTGGTGCTAAGTCTACTCCCATCTGAATGTGTAAATGACACAACACAACTGAAACACTGGATAGCTTAATACTCTTGCATGCAAATATGAGAAAGCAGTATTGAATATATTGATAATCTGACATTTGAAAACTGGAGCATGACTATCTGTTTAACTGACCTAGCAAGTGTAATTCATGAACTAGGAGAATCAACACAACTAGGGTTCTGAGTTTCATGCAAGGAATTAAGAAACGTTTCCACAAAAACATAATAATTTGATTTAGGATACTACAACAGCTAAATCACAACAATTATCCAAGGTTTTAGAAACCCTAGGTCTAAACAAGCTATAGAGAATCAAGAATCTAACTGAAATCGAGGGACCAGGTGGATGAAAGGAACCCACTAGTGAAATCCCACATACTTGGTGACAAAATCAACCAAAAAATCCTTCAATTTTGGGACTGGAACTTGAAGGAAAATAGGTGGTTGTTCTTAGGAAAGTTGGCACCTCTTGCTTCTCTTTTTGCTCTATTTTTTTTAATTTTGGAGAATAAAGGTTCTGGGTATGTCTGACTAACTTATTAGGCTTAAATTGAGTAAAACGACGTAGCTTAGGCATTAAACGACGCAGTTTAAGGGCCCCAACGCATAGGAAAAAGACCTAAATGACTCTAACTTAAAAGCTGACAAAGGTTATCAACGGAGGGACCTACGGACCATCGGTTGACCGACCAACCATCGGTAGGGGTCGTCGGTCAAGCTCTGCCTGATAAGGCTTCACTAAAATGAGCATAACTTTTTACTCCAAGATGGGATTTTAGCAAACTCAGTGGCGTTGGAAAAATGATTCAATTATCTTTAACTTGATAGGTCATGGGCCACCTAATTCATTTTGTGCTAAGACATATGACCGTTTGAAGATTACCCAACAGCCAATTCCCTCCAATTAGCTGCTGACCCTCACCTACGGTCTGTAGGTCCAACCACGGACCATCCTGGTCAACCGTGGGTGGGGTCAGAGACCATAAACATTTGGTGCCCAATGATGGACCCCACCTACGGACCGTGTGTCAGGCCATGGACCGTCGGTTGCTTCCGTGGTTCTTGCACTAGGTTTGGA
This sequence comes from Solanum chiquidenum, assembly GCA_029582725.1. Lineage (NCBI taxonomy): Eukaryota > Viridiplantae > Streptophyta > Magnoliopsida > Solanales > Solanaceae > Solanum > Solanum chiquidenum. Next base: position 30,111 of record JAJOOS010001382.1, on the reverse strand, counting down.
AATCTGCATTTTTTTCTATTTTCTTAAATTCGAGGTGTTACACCACCGGTCGGATCGACTAACAAATGATAGGCCAGAGATATGGGCTCATTTGATTAAGCAATGATCTGTGGGCCTACCTAATAGAGATGTCCCTGAAATAGGGGATTGGTTGATCGGGAAGATCAGGTAGGATGAGGATAGATGCTGAGAATTCTTTATGTGTACAAGTTTGTTAAGGTTCAACTTCCTTCTCCCTCACCTTTTAGCCTGTTGGACCTGAAAAAAAGCTGAAATAAAAAAGAAAGAAGAGAAATTGAGCCATCTTTCCTGAGAGAGGCCGCCTAATCTACGATGCCATAACTCAACTTCATTATAAGAAGAAGCATTCAATGCTTGTGTGGAGGGCATAAGACCAAAAGTCTCAAGGATTGTTTTAGAGCCCCTTGTCCTCACGTCCACTCCCAAGGATCCCATGTCCTTGGGTCCTGAAAAAGACAATGATTAGAGGTAAAAAGTTCCACTGAAAACTGGGGCACGACACGTTGCTAAGGAAAGGCTCCTACTTTGACTATAGAATAGATGAGCATGATACATGCCATAATCAAACTAAAAAAGATAATGAATTGAGAGGGATTCTCACTTTATAGATTTTTTTCTCTTAAAGAATCTCCTCCGCAAAGGGTGGAGAGGATTGAGTTGGTCATTGTTTTAGATCATCGAGAAACTTCGTTGGAGTGGAAAAACATAGAAATATTGTTTCCACACTTCGAACCGTATCTCATGTAATGTTAGTGTTAATAGTCACTGAACACTAACCTGCCTTCAGCCCAATAGAATGCCCCTCCATTTTCACACCAACTGTCAAGCTTCCTTAGTCACATCAAGGGTCACTTTCACCATACCAAATCCTTCTACCAGTCCCCTTCTTCCTCTTGTATGACCTTAACTTCAAAAGGCATTTTCGCGGACTAGACTTTGTTTAGTGAATTCCTCTATTTATGAAAAAGTACATATACGCTATTTATGATCTTTATTATAGAATTTGTTGCAGGGTTCGACATGGTCTTTGAGTACAAGCCTACGAGGACCAATTTGCCGATGCACTAAGTCGAAGGGCTGAGTTGGCATCCAATAAGTTCGAGGGCCAATCAAGTAGAGATCGATTGGCCTACCAGAGAGCTGACATTAGAAGACTGAGACCCACAACACCAAGTAAGCTGGATGACATAGGATTAAAAGTTCAGGATAATGTGATCCAAGTTAATGACGAGGCAAAGTAGTTCCTTGACTTTGTCCATCGAGTCAGTAGCACACTTACAAAGGGTAGAAAATAGATAGATTCCATCGAATTGGATGTGAAAAAATTCCTGAAATATGCTCTTAGAGTTCGAGAATCCAAGCGCTGGCAAGTCAGCTAGCCAACCAAAGTGCAAAGAGAGGGGGGCCTTGGGCCAATTGACTCTAAGGAAAGAGGAAAAGTTAGTTCTATCATCTACAATGTATGTTGTAATGTATGATGTTTACTCATACTGGAAGAATGGATGGTGCATGAGTCTCTCTTCTAAGACTTGGACTGATAAACTCTGTAACCTATATTCTCCAACTTTCCTCGATACCCTAGAGGTCATCCCACAACAACGATCTTCAAATAGATAAACTAACCTTTACCTTCTCATATAGGGAATAGTCCATATGACGACCAGATGACGACATTCTAAGGATATATAGAGCCTTTATCGCTATCTTGCTTAGCATACCTTACCCAAAGCTATTTGAAGTATGGGATTTACCTGCATGCGCTAACTTGCTAGTGCTAGCGCACTATCGCTTTCCAGCCTCCTATAGGTCCCTTCATTCCCTCCGCCTTACACATACTCAAAAGAAGACCTAAGGTGGCTTTTCAAGGTATCCAGTTAGACCTTCGGGTAAAAGAGATCTATCCATTTTAGCCACCTTTTCACTAGGCTTTAACCATTTATCCTGAATAAGCTCAATACATATGGCGCAAGACGATTCCATATATCGAGGTCAGAATGGGATTGGGTGTTTCACGTGAAGCAGCTCAATTTCAAAGGTTAGACGCGATAGCATTCATGCAGAAGGATATTCCTAGGATGAAATTCACGTCTCATGGTGCTTTTGTTAGGATTTTTCCCTTTTTTAATCTTGTATTATGATGTTAGAGAAGTCTGATATGACTTTCATCGAGATTGACTTGGTGCTCACTGAACCTCCGTAATATCTAACAAGTCGAGTCTCATGTCGATCATATAGAACACCATCACATAGAAAAAGGGCTGAAGAAACCATCTAGGATAAATTATACTTCTAGTAAGAGTAGGTGCATCTTAAGTTGATGGGAGTTGTTCACTATAAGTGGTTATGAGCTCTTTCTTGTTAAAAATTACTAGACTTTATGGATTCCAATTGAACTTTAACTTCTACTTGGTTGATTAATTCAGGGGCAATCCTAAAACATTCGACATTGGTGATCTACGACCGGCGGTGCTAGAACATTCAACGTTAGTTATCTACGACCATCCTTTCTTCTTTCCATTCTAAAAATGAATAGTTGGCTAATAGGTGCCCATCATGGTCGGGACATAATTCCTTTCTCTTTCTCAGGTGGAGATTCCCCTGCAAAGAACCGGATGAGGAAGACCCTCACATCCGATTCAGAGGGTGAGGATATCCCAACCCTACTATCATTATGCCTTTGTGATGCCATACACTAAGTGGCAAAGGAAAGCGGGATTTTACATTTTCCCAGGCCTTTTTGGACATACAGTTCTCGCGGAAGATCAAGTTGGTGAGAAATGTGATGGGAAACCTTCCCGCACTGTTCGGAGAGCACTGAATTAGAATGAGAAAGGCTCTTTAATGGACATTTAGCCTTAGCTGGTCGTGACTAAGAAAGCAGTGTTTTTTAACCCACATTTGGAAAGGTTCTGTTAGGTTCTTAGTAGCAACCGGGGACCTTTTCTTGTTTTACTTCACATAGCGTTTCGTCTCCTTGATGGCTGGAAGTTCTCCAAAAGTATGAAAAGTTGGAGGACGAGGCTGCTAAGGAAGGCCTTCTAACTATAATGCCTCCATGGACGGGCGTTGTGCTCCATTCTTAGTATTACACAGTCAGTCCCGCATGAGTAGAGGTGTGTAGGCAAGCGAATAGAAAAGTTATCTTTCTCTGTGGAAAGCATATTAAAGTACTGAACAACCCGATGTTGAAATCTATTCTTTAGATTTGGAGGTTCATAGGTTCGTAGGAGGAGCCTTATGTCATAGGCCCTTCTTTCTAAAAAGTGGAGTTTTGACTGACTCTTTGTGCCTCTGTGTGAAAATGAGTATGTTAAGAGAACATCTTTCAAACATCAAGACGAAATAAGTCGTGGGGCCAGTACACATAACTAAAAGTTTCTCAAGGCACCACCATCCTTTGGCACAATGATCAGGTCAAGCAAAGTGATATTATTTTTTATTTATTTTTGAAGCAAATAGACCGACTTGCTCTTACATTAAAAATATCAAAAGCAAGTAAATAAGCATTTCTCTACAAGAACAATCTTGACTTTCTTTAGAGTTTATAATATAAGGCCCTTTAAATGATCGTAAATGTCCTAAAATGTAACAACCTATGAGAGAATGGATTTTAGAAAAGAAAGTGTACCAATCCGACAAACAAAGCAAAAACAATAGCTCCTACATAAATACAATAGAATAGAAATGTTGTCACTAGAACGGACCACACAAATAAAATCTTTCTAGCCGCCTAAAGGAGGTATTCAAAGATAAGATAAGGCTATGTGCACACAAGAAAACTTTAGGTATACAATTAGTTCTTAAGCGATTCCTTCAAATCTTAGATGTGACCTTAGGGAGCTTGTTTTGGCAGCTACTCTCTTATAGTTATGTGTCTTATTTTCTGAGTTCTAGTTCAAGGCAGGGCAGGATGGGACTCATGGGGGTTTAGGAGAGTCTGATATGCCCGACCTTTCTTCTATTGATCACTACCCACCTCCCGTAGAGTCAACTCAATATTAATATGTAGACCAGTTTAGCTTTATCTTTTAGAAATATGAGAATTCCTCATATACTTAAAAGAATGCTACTTAGGGAGAAAAATCTTTTGACTCAGGAGAACGAGGGGTACTACATTGCACAAAAGACAATCCAAAAAGTGAAGGCTCACCCAACTAAAGGAAGGCGGTGAGATATGGAAGAGGTAGCTTTCTTCCAAGCCAGCCCGGCCACAAGGAATCAAAAGATCTTTGCCGGTGTTGACATGGATCTCGGGTGACCGAATAAGGTATCCAAGTCAGCGAGTGAGATGATAGGGGATAAGCTTTATCATCAAGAGGGAAAGAGCCTGGATCACCAGCAAAGGTACCTAAATGACTGGTCAGTGATAAAGGAGGTAGGGATGCAAAGACAGCCATGAGTTTTTCCTAGAAGCAACCACCCACGCAATTCAGCTCTGGAAAAACTCCCTGAGGTTCAGAGAGAGATGAAGTTTATAGTCAACCTCTACCTCTCAAATAACACACTAGTTTGTAATTTAGGGGTATAGTAGGGGTTTCGCTTTCTCAATATTTTCTATATATAAGGTAAGCCTTTTGGAACCCTAGTTTTGGAGTTTTCCCCAACAAACCGATACCTTACTAATAAAAAAAATCCCCTTTCAAGCTGCATTGCAGAAACATTCATTCTAAAGTAAAGTGAAGAACGAACCTTTAGTCAATAGGAGCCCTACTTTCCCCTTTCTAACCTCATCAATTCAATTTAAGGGAAAACCCATTTCCTAGTCATCGGGTTGAGTGCATATCTGGTACTTCAATAGGGCTAGCCGTGTGACAATGACTTCTTTCATTTCGTAAGGCGACGAAAGGCTACTTCAATGACGGAAATAGCTGGAAACACAAGAGGGTCGCCTTTTGGGAAGATGTTCACCATTAGATCTCGCCAATACACCTTCTATAGTTTTCGTTACTGATATATATTTTTTTTTTATTCCCGGGGATTTGTTTAGGGAATCTGCTCCAATGTTTCAAACAGATGGCAGTGTTTTACAGACTTGTTGAATCAAGCTTTTATTGCAACATACTGTGTTTTCGCCCCTATTGCTAGTAGGTTGATGGGTCGCGCACCCTACACACATATTTTAGCCTTGTGTATCCGTAACTCACCCTTACAAAATGAAGCCCGACCTCCATGTCCCTATAGGTGGAGCCTTCTTTCAGCCTCCTTCTCCCTATAAGTCGAGCCTCCTTTTTAGTCGCCCTCTCTCTATAGGTCGAACATTTTTTTTCATTTGCCTTCTCCCTGTAGGTCGAGCCTCTTTTTCAGTCGCCCTCTCTCTGTAGGTTGAGCCTCCTTTCCAGTCTCCCTCTCCCTATAGGTTGAGCCTCATTTCCAGTCGCCCTCTCCCTGTAGGTCAAGCCTATTTTTCAGTATCCCTCTCCCTGTAGGTCGAGCCTCTTTTTCAGTAACCCTCTCCCTGTAGGTCGAGCCTCCTTTTTCAGTATCCCTCTACCTATAGAACTCTTCATCGAGGATACTGGCTTTCTATCTTTGAAGGGTTGACCCACAGACTAGAGGGTTAGGGATCTCACCTTATTTTCAAATCAAAGAAAGAAGAGCCCTTTGATTCGGCCCCTTTCTCACTTTTCTTTGTGAGGGAGGTTTGTGCACATGAATTAAAAGTCAAAGTATAAAGAAGATAACTTAGATCATAGAATGAGATTGATGCTTCGAATTTCATGTGGTGATCGCGTCTTAAGATAAGATATAGGCAATAAGACTTCAAATGCACCTGAGCGCCTTTTCCCATAGAGAATACCGGGGATGAAAGTCTCTTGGGGGGGTTTTATGGAGAAAGTCTCCCATTGCTTTCGCACCAACCAAAATACCAATTCACTTTTGGCTTACCAAAAAAATTGTCTGAAGGAACTAACCTAAGTATAGATCTCTCTCACATACAAATGTGAAGAAAGGAATTTCTTGGATAAGTGGAAAAATGCTCAAAAAATCCATCAATTTCTCTTTGAAGGTCTTTGTCCTACTTATAGTATCAGTCCTCCAGCCTATACTTGTGTTTTAATTAACCAAGATCACATGCACTTTGTTGGCACTAAAAAAAAGTTATTCAATCCACTAGTGCAACGAAAGGTGCATAGCCTTTTCTGAACCAGAACAAGAAAGAGCTCATAAACACTGAAATCCGAACGTCGATTTGCACTTTCAAGTAGAGCTTGAAAGAAGGCAGGCGATCCAATCAGAAGTTAAAGAAGATAGACGAGAAGATAAAGGGCGAAGGACTTTTTGAAATCCGATCTATGTAAGCTTATGGAATTCTACATCAGGCATGCCACCTTATGTTAGTTTTGGTTAGTCTTTTGACTTTGAGAATAATCTATATATTTTGGTCAATTTTGGAGACTTGTACTCTTTTATAGCAACTTTGTATATGTGACTACAAGGTTTTGGGTTTGGATTTCTTTTGGTTGTATATATAGACTTATGTTCTTATTTTCTGTTGTTTCCTTGAATGTTATCTTGTACCTCTTATTAGTTGTTGTTTCTACCCCATATGCATGTTACTTGTCGTTCTGGGCTATGAGGTGGCTTACCTACTAGTGGGTTATAGTAGGTACCATCACGAATTGAGTTTTTGGGTCGTGACATAATGAACCCTTCTTTTCACCAGTAAGAACAACATCAACATATATTTATCCACGTTGTCAAGAATATTCCTATCATTAGCACCAAAATATGTGTTTTTCCAGAATCGGTACTTTGAGAAACTGAAAATAAGTTCCACTGCACCATATTATCAAGGCAGTCTCAACCCCTAGGCCACTAAAGTCATCGCTTGGGGCCCCATATTTTAGGGTCTCCCATTTTTTTAATTTTTTTTATATATTATGAGTGCTATGATTTCTACTATGGAAATTGCTTATGAGATGAATATAGAACCTGAATTTCGTAAAAAATAATTTGATGAAAATATTGATAACGAAATCACAAAGTCCCTTGAAATTAGAGTTGATTACTTTATGCTATTTTTTTACTTTAAAATAGATTTGAACCAATTAAAGAATATAAAAATATTTTTGGTTTCTTATTTAGTGGTAAATTGAGATCACTAGATGATGAGAATTTAAATAACATTGTCTTAACCTTAAACTTTCTTTAACACATAATAGTTATTCTGAAATTGATAGTTTAGATTTATTTTTTGAATTAGAAGTGTTAAGAGAAACAATATAAGTAGAAGATAATGATCTAATGAAAATACTCAATCAAATAAAAAAACTTGAGTATTTTCGAAATATACATATTACTTATAGAATAATGTTAACAGTTTCGGTAAATGTTGACTCAGCTGAAAGAACTTTTTTGAAACTAAAATTGATTAATTCTTAGTTTAGATTAACAATTTCTCAAGAGAGATTGAATGGATTAGCTATATTATCAATTGAAAAGGAATAATTAAAACAAATCAATTATAAAACAGTAATTAATGACTTTGTAGCTAAAAACTCTAGAAAAATAGATTTTAAATAAAGGTATATATGATTAAAAAATAAAATATTAGGGCCCCTCTGTTAAGTTTCTCTTTAGGCCCCCAATCTTATTGAGTTGGCCTTGCATATTATTCACTCTCGATTCAAGTTCATCCTCTGGTTGGCACTGTGAAGAAGACTGTTTATAGTTGAAAAACTACAAAAAATTGATATTCAGGTGCCTCATTGTTGTATTTTTTGCGAATCAGATCATGAAAATCTTTTCCACTTGTTTTTTAATGTGCTATTACTATAGCCTTTTGACAATGATTAGTCTATTACTGAACTGTCTTGGTTTTGCAAGAAGATTGCTATTTTGTGACGTGTTTTTGTAAAGATTATGCAAAGGAGATTGTTATCCAGTGTTGATAGAGGAAAGACTTCCTCCCATATGTGTTGCTAGTGTTGTTTCTTTGCTGAATAATAGACTTAGCTAATTTGTGTAGTTACGTAGTCTAATTTCTAGGTTTTTTATGACTATTTTTTAACTACACTGTGTAATTTATAGTTAGAGTCTGATATTGAGTCAGTTTTTTCTACTTTTGAGAAACAAGTAGTCTGCCCTCATTCTTTCATATGAATTCTTGTTATTTAATTTTATTATTTGGATGGATTCTTTTAATCATTTTTTAATTTAATTTTTGTCCTTTTACGTATCTTATATAACTAATTTTTTGACACGTGTATGAAAAATCTTGTAGTATTCAATAATTTAATATTAAATTAAATTATTTAATAATAAATCATAGATAAAAGAATATAATATAAATAATTCTTAATGAACTTCCAAAGATTTGATTACCTATAATGAGAAGCGCTCAACAATTTGCATAATGAATGTTGTTTAACCATACACATTTTATAGCCAAAAAAAAAAACAATGACCAATTATAAGTAGTGTGGATATAATGGAATCTCATTTTCCTTCATCTTAGTGCTTGTTAATTACTTTTATTTTTTGAATGGATTCTTGTAAATCATTTACTTAGAATCATTGTTAACTGGGCATCCAGGTGTTGAAAGGATGACGACACCGTTGTGTTGAACTTTTTTTTGGACAAAAATGGAAGATCACATTGAGGCCTATGTAAAGTCATTTCTTGTATGCCAATTTTATGAGATTGAATAGCAAAAAGAAGTTGGATTTTCACAGGCTGCAGCTTCTACCTGTTACAAAGTGTTTGTGGGCTCTTGTTTCTATACATTTCATTTGCGGGTTTCCAAGGGTTGATGGCAAAGAATCAACCATGATTGTTGATGAAAGATTCTAAAAATATTGTATTTTCCTTGATGCTCCAGTTCTTTGTTCTTCTGAGATAACTGATGAATTATTCTACTAGTTTCTAGTGAAAAATTTTGGGGTTCCATTTGATATTGTGAGTGATCGAGATGCCAAGTTTACTGGAAAGTTTTGGACTGTATTATTCAAGATGATGGGTACTAATTTAAAGTTCTCGACTGCTAATCATCTGCAAATAGATCGACATACCCAAAGAATCAATCATCTACTTAAAGAGTATTTGAGACACTACGTGACTACAAGTTAAAGGAACTGGGTCGGCTGATTGCGTAAAGGTTGGTGAAGTTGCTTACCTGTTGATTCTTCTAGAAAGGCGTACGATACACCCCACCTTCCATGTCAATTTTTATGAAATCTTATCATGAAGATGATGAGGATCCATCAAGGTTGGCATAAACATGTGTTTATCTTGTTGTATGAAAACAATACGAGGAAGATTTTGGATGACCGAACTTTGGGTCATTCTAAGAACATTTGGCGAATAGAAACTCAAGTTCAATGTAATGGAAAAAATGAATGTGATTCTACTTGGGAATAAGAGTAATCATTGTGGTAGTTTGAAGAAAAAGTCAAGACATACTTAGATTCTGCCTCGTCGAGGACTACAAGCTCATCTGGAAGGGAGAAGTTTATTAGATCCTCAACTTGATGGTTTGGGTGGTTAGGAACTTTTACATGATGAACTTAGCCATGATCCAATGACATCAGTTAAGACCAATTTTACTTGAGTTAAAACTACAAGCATGGGCACGTGTCGAGAGAGTGTGGAAAGACCTTGGCAGTGGTGTGGCTAACGCATACAAGACAAAGTGTGTCTAAGGCACGACAAGGTCTAAGTAAGATAAGGCAAGGCAAGTCTATCATTATGACATGATCATGACTACGTTAAGTTTGTGGCCTATTCGCTGGGCAGCACAAACAACTAAGGAGAATGGGTACCAATGGCAAGTTGTGCATTGCAGAACCTTTGAACAGGGCAATCACATGGTCAATACACAAAGTTGGGATCCATAGTGGGAGTTTAGGGATAAATTTGAAGGTTGTCTCCATGTGTCGCGCGCATGTGTCGACTGTTAGCATGATGGACAACTAAATGATTGTATATATTAATGTAATTATTGTAACACCCTAGATTGGAGAAAGGAAAAAAAATCAGACTTTCAGAAGTTGCAGGTCCGCCGACGGAGGCCACCTACGGACCGTCAGTCGACTTACGGCCCCGTCAGTCAGCTCCATCTATGAGCCAGTAGAATTTTAGTTTTAGACGCCATATTTCAGCCATCTGATAGCCAAACGATGAATGACAAGATGGACCGTCAGTCGACTTACGGCCCGTCAGTCAGCTCCGTCGATGGGCCAGTCGACTGTTAGTTTTAGACCCCAAATTTCAGCCCTCTGACAGCCAAACAAAGACTGATAGGACGGACCATCAGTCGACTTATAGCCCGTCAGTCAGCTCCGTCGATGGGCCAGTCGACTTTTACTTTAGGGGTAATAGGGTCTTTTACTTATTATTTTATCCCTAAACTACTTCATTTTGGTCAGTTTTAGCCTATTATTCTAGTCAGATTTTGCCTTAAACCATTATCCTCTAGAATTCACCAAGTTTAAAACAAAAGAGGATAAAGAGGCAACTCAAAACCCTTCCATGAACGCAACAAGTTTTCCTCAGTTCTAGCCCCAAAATTGAAGGACTTTTTCGTAGATTTTATTACCATGTATGTGGGATTTCACTAGTGGATTCCTTTCGTCCACTAGGTCCCTAGAATTCAGTCAGATTCTTGATTCTTATATCTTGCTTAGACCTAGGGTATCTAAAACCTTAGATATTAGTTTTGATTTAGATGTTAGAGTATTCCTAATCAGATTATCATGTTTTCGTGGAATCGTTGCTTAGTTCTTTGCATGAAACTCAGAACCCTAGTTGTGTAGATTCTCTTAGTGCATGAATTACACATGCTACGTCAGTTAAACATATATACATGCTCCAATTTCGAATGTCACATTATCAGTATATATTTGTTGCATTCTCATATTTGCATGTCCGTATTTAGAGTTATTCAACATTTCAGACATAATTTCTTATTTACATATTCAGTTGAGAGTAGGCCTGAGCGGACTAGGGTTTCAGCGTACCCTCATAGTCCCAGAACTACGTGCCTCCGTAGGTTTATAAGTCTCCTCTGTTGGGCATCAACTTTAGTGATCACTCCATTCACGTCTTATACCCCTGGCAAGGTATATTGGGTCCTCTCGATAGGGTGTATACATCGAACAGTCATGCCTTTATACCCTTGGCAAGGTATATTGGGCCCCTTCGATGGGGCATATACATCGAACTCCACGTTTAGCTCACGTGGTTTTATGTCGGTTAATAATAGGTACCACAGTCAGTCTCTAGTGCATTTGACCAGGTTTTCAGTTTATACTTTAGTATTCTGTTTCAACATGCTTGTTCATGATTAGTACTTGGTCATTACATTTAGCTCAGTTTTCAGTTATATTTTAGCATTTACATTCAGTTTAGTTCTTTTCAGTATATTTTAGTATTTCCGTCATGTTCAGATTATATCATTGCTCAGTATACCTTGTTCAGCTTTTGTCTTATCTTGCATGCTCAGTACCTTCCAAGTACTGACGCATACTCTGCGCTACATCTTTTCATAATGTAGGTTCAGGTCCTTAGCATTCAGATCACACGTAGATCAGTTATTGATCCACATTCAGCAGCTTCACTGTTGAGTCCTCATACTTCGAGGACAATAGAAATGTTTTCAGATTTAGTCTTTCATTTCAATTTTTCTAGTGTTAGTTGGGGACATGTCCTAGCAAATCTAGATAGTTAAAGGCTTTTTCAAACATAGTATTAGATTCAGCGTTAATTTTTGAGTGATTGTTCAGTATCACTAAACTCTTAGTATATTTTATTTTTTCAGACCAGTATTAGGTTTTTCCCCATCATTCAGTTATCTCGTGATTTGGCTTTCGCATCAATTATCTTTTCATATATATGTTCAGTTTGCTTATGATATGTCAGCTCAGGGTTAGCTTGGGGTCACTCGTGATCCTAGGTCTTGTGCTTACACCCAAGGGGTAGCCTCGAGGCGTGACAAACTTGGTATCAGAGCATTAGGTTTAAGAGTCCTAGGGTGTCTGAAAAGCCACACTAAGTAGAGTATTTTTTGTGGGTGTGAAGCGAACCACATATAATGAGAGGGAGGCTACGAAGTGTCTTACAAAAACTTCACTTTCTTTGCTACTCCTATCATGCGTGAGGTATGATCCAATTTCTCATTTGTAATTTGACGTTATGCGTTTCAGATCACTGGTATGTTTCGAGTCTTTCATTTAGATGTTTATCCATTGTTAGATCCAGGGTCTACTCTTTGTTTTGTAACTCCCTTTATAGCAGTAATCTTAGGTGTTAGAAACTCTTTCAGAACCCTTCTTAGTCTCTACTCCAGTTGGTGATCCAGTTATAGCTAAACGGGTATACAAAAATTGCCCTTTCATAGTCTCTCTAAAAGTCACCTTAGCAAATCTTGTAGAGTTAGAAATGGTAGATATAGATATCATTTTAGGCATGTATTGGTTACATTCCCTATTATGCCTCAGTAGATTAAAGAACTAGGATCGTTCAGTTTTTATTTCCAAATGAGCCAGTCTTAGAATGGAAGGGTAGTAGCTCAGTGCCTATAGGTTAATTTATCTCTTACCTTAAGGCCAGAAAGATGATCTCTAAAGGGTAGTGTAGCACGTGTTGAGGAAAAAGGGAAGGAATTAGCAAAAGATGTTCACCGGCTTGCTCACTTAGGAGTTGGTCTTACGAACATGTCAAATGGTGGTGTGCTAGTTCCGAATAGATCTGAATCTTCATTGGTAGCGGAGGTTAAGAAAAACAAGATAGTGATCCTATACTGGTTCTATTGGAAGGGGAAGTTCATCAGTAGAAAGTAGAGGTTTTCTCCCAAGGGGGAGATGGTCGCTTATGTGTTTCTAAGGGGATGAGTAGGTGAAGCAGGCTTGATTGGGCCAGATTTGGTACATGATGCTATGGGAAAATTTCATCTCATCAAAGATAGACTTAAGACAGAAGTACTATGCAGATGTAAGGAGAAGGAACTTAGAGTTTGAGACAAATGATTAGGTTTTCCTAAAAGTGTCACCTATGAAGGGGGTGATGAGATTTGAAAAACTTAGAGAAGTCAGTCCGTAGAGGGAGCTACTTAAGGTGAAGAAGCAGCCATGAAGGCCAAATATCCTCACCTCTTTCCTTCCGATTCCATTTCAGCCTGTGATAATAGTTCCTCTCTAGTCTCTCAGTTTACTCGTGCGTAAATTCAGTCCTAGTACCTTGTTCCTTCAGTTGTTCTTGCATTTTAAGCATATTTGCATGTTCTTGGAACCCAGATCACTCAGATATCAGTTTCTAGTAATTAGTAGTAGGGATTGCAGCTCCTTCCCTCCATACCCAACTAGTTTAGTCTTCATTCGAGGATGAATGTTCCTAAGGGGGAGATATTGTAACACCCCAGATTTGAGAAAGGTAAAAATTTCAAGATTTTCTGAAGTTGCAGGTGCCATCGATGGAGGCCACCTATGGACCGTCAGTCGACTTACGGGCCCGTCAGTAAGCTCCGTCGATGGGCCAGTCGACTTTTAGTTTCAGAATCCAGATTTCAGCCTTCTAATAGCCAAACGACGACGGACAGGATGGACCATCAGTCGACTTACGGCCCGTCAATCAGCTCCAATGATGGGCAAGTCGATTTTTAGTTTTAGACCCCATATTTCAGTCCTTTGACAGCCAAACGATGACTGAAAGAACGGACCGTCAGTCGACTTATGGCCCACCAGTCATTTCCGTCGATGGGCCAGTTGTTTTTTAGTTTAGGGCTAATAGGGTCTTTTCCTTATTATTTATCCCTAAACTACTTCGTTTTGGTCAGTTTTAGCCTATTATTCTAGTCAGATTTTGCCCTAAATCATTATCCTCTAGAATTCACCAAGCTTAGAACAAAAGACGATAAAGAGGAGACTCAAAACCCTTCCAAGAACGTAGAAAGTTTTCCTCAATTCTACCCCTGAAATCGAAGGATTTCTCCGTAGATTTTGTCACCAGGTATGTGGGATTTCACTAGTGGATTCCTTTCGTCAACTAGGTCCCTAGAATTCAGTCAGATTCTTGATTCCTATATCTTGCTAAGAACTAGGGTTTCTGAAACCTTAGATATTAGTTGTGACTTAGCTGTTAGAGTATTCTAATCAGATTATCATGTTTTCGTGGAATAGTTGCTTAGTTCTTTGCATGAAACTCAGAACCCTGGTTGTGTAGATTATGTTAGTTCATGAATTACACATGATAGGTCAGTTAAATAGATATACATGCTCCAGTTTCGAATGTCACATTATCAGTATATATTTGTTACATTCCCATATTTGCATAACTGTATTTAGAGCTATTCAGCATTTCAGTATTTCAGTCATAATGTCTCATATACATATTCAGTAGGCATCATAGGCTAATCAAGCTCAGAAAGATAAAATATATATGAGAAGCACGAAGATACTAGCAAGACAATGGAATGCTAAGGCATAACAAGATAGTAATAGAGAACATGTATATAATAACAATAATCAGCTACAAGCTACACATAAACAAGGCAATCAACACACACAAAGGAAACTCATACAATGATACAATGTAAAACTCTAAGTAAGGAAATATCTTAAGCCCAGAAGAAACATCAAGTTGCCTGGAATGGTACCTCAAGCTTAATCGTAAGCCAATAACCTGGATATAAGTATCCATGGGTTGTCCGGAATGGCACCTCAAATTTACCAATAACCTAGATAGGTGTATCAACAAGCTGCCCAGATTGTACTTCAAGATTATCAACAATGAATCTAAGTAGCAGACTATAGCCCGAGCTGAAGCCAATGGGCCACCCGGAATGATTCCTCGAGCTCATGGAGTAAAAGCAACCGAAAGATACGATAGATCAAGTAGAAGGGTCATTTTTACCAATATTAAGCCAACACGGGTCTCAATGATTTTCAACTTTTTAAAATTAATTTATATTTTAAAAATCAAGTCATTTTCCCATAAAACTTATTCAAGTAGAAACTCCCCTGAAGCATTATAACAATCAAGTCATGTCATACACACAGAATCGGGAAGAATACCCGTCACACCACAAGAGTACTAACCTGGAACTCCTGCCAATCCAAGCTTACGACCTCAGGCCCAACAGTTTAATAGACAATTAAAATCATGACTCAAGGACTAATACCACCCATCAAACCAACCAAACGAATCAAACATCAATAAAGCGTAAGTTTCTTGCCACCTAAAAGCAAGGTCACAGGATACTAGTCACAAAAGGATCACCTTAACTAAGACAAAGCATAAGCTAAACAACCCATCCTACGAACATAACTACCCAAGGATCAATAAAGCTCTATATAACCTAAGGGTTCATTCTAAATCATGTGATACTACCCAAATATAATCAATATAACTAATCCAAGCCTAAGAAAAGGAAGCCATAACTGACCTCGAGGCCAAAACCGCACATAAACTACAACTCTGGTGCGTTTCCCTTCTGGAGAGCCTCAGATTGATGTCAAGCTATCAAGAACAAAAAGAGCAAGTTAATATGGATCCAACAATACCCATATCATTAACCCAAAATTTGGACTGAAATTGGGTCGAAAATTAACCCTCGAATCAAAGCAACAAAATTACGAAAAGGAAACCATCATACCATCCTCCTTGAAATGAGGATCACATGCCCCAAAGATGGGCGAAAATGGGACTCAATTTGGACCTCAAATGGCTAAATATCCTCACTTGAAAGTTTAGAAAGTAGGGAATTTGAGGTCAAAAATGAATTCGAATAACGAAATTAAAGAAATAAAAGCTTAAAGGAGAGGGAGATGAAGAAAAACTATCTTGAAATGATTAGAAATGATCAAGAATTGCTCAACAATGCTCCTAGCCTAGCTCTCAATGATATAGGGTTCTTTTTGGAGAATAAAGGAGGAAGGTAGGATTTTTATCCCAGCAATCTTCGCAAAAGTGGCCAAAAGTTCGCTTAAGCGGACTTTGCTTAACCGGCAAGGGCTTCGCAAAAGCAATCCCTGCCTAGGTGGTACCCTTCGCTAAAGCGGCCACTTGGTCTCGTAAACGACCTTTGCAAAAGCCAAGGGCTGGTCGCTTAAGCGGCCCCCAACCCCACTGATATTTGTCGCTTAAGCGGCCTCTTAGTTGCTTAAGTGGACTTCGTTAAGCGATCAAGTGTTCTCTTAAGTTATCGCACCAGATACCATATTTGTTTTCCAGAATTAGGCTAAGTGTCCAAACATTGAACAAGCCCTCAAAATTTATTCGGAGACCAAACGATGCAAACAAAAGTGAAAACCACTTGTAAACAACATTCCAGACTCAACAGAATCGATGATATAGCTATATGAGGTCGTCTCGTCAAAATGTTAGTCAAAGTCAACACTTTAAGAAAGAAAACACAACAAAACGCCAAGAGGCTATAAAATCACCCCGACACTATCGAGAATCAAACCAAAGGTCGTTCTAGACCAAACTTTGCAATCCGGAGCTAATCGCGCTGACGGAATTTAATTCTGAGCATGTTTACAAAGAAAGTTGGCCCAAGTCAAACTTTTTGGCTAAACTCTAAAACTTAAATGCCTAATCGCACCAACCCCAAACAGAAGCCTCAAAACTCGAACCAATCATCCCACTAGACCAAAATACCCCTTCCAAGGCTGATGGAGCTGACATAATTTCAATCCGACATCAAAATCTCTGGATATTGACTAAAGTCAACTCTTTCAAGCATTAAGCTTTCAAAACTCAAAACTCGCATCAAACTCAACCAAACACCTCGAGCAGCGTTCCAGACAACCCAACACCACACACAAGCTATAAGGAAGCTAGAGGAAGGGGCAAAACATGAAAAGCACGCATAAAACATAGAAATGACCCCAAGGGTCACTACAACTAAATTTCAGGGTTGGGGGTATATCATACCCTTATCCCTTCATCATGTGTACAGACTAAAATAGTACCTAATGATAATGTCGTAAAATGTGTTAAGCAAAAACACTTCATATGTGACGGTTATGTAACTAATGATCGTATTAAAAATACACTTTTGTATTAGATTAACTTCTACAGATATTTGATATAAATTAATTTCACTGCCAAGATCACTTAGAAGATAACCATATTAAGTATAACTAATTACCTTAAAATAAA
This sequence comes from Solanum chiquidenum, assembly GCA_029582725.1. Taxonomy (NCBI): domain Eukaryota; kingdom Viridiplantae; phylum Streptophyta; class Magnoliopsida; order Solanales; family Solanaceae; genus Solanum; species Solanum chiquidenum. Next base: position 12,989 of record JAJOOS010001382.1, on the reverse strand, counting down.
GAAAGCATTCTACTATAATAGGTTAAATATATTACACTTACACAAAAAATCACCTAAGTAAATCCTACAATAAATAAATGTTACAATGTTACCTAATAATACAAATTCTTTAGACAATAATATAATTCTTCATAGTAATATATATTGCGTAAGCATCTGAAATAAAACTTGAAATTGAGTTAAATGTTCATTATCACACACGGGTTCAATAGGTTGCCACGAAAAGATATATCAAACAAAAGGGGAAAGAGAAACACTTTAAACAAAAATAGCCAATGAGCTTTACATTGGTGTAGAGCAAACTACTTTTAGTAACTTCTGGTAGAAATTGGTACACTTCAATTCAATATTTCGTTAGCTTGGATTTGATTGTGTTATAGCTTTATAATTCAGATTTGATAATCAATTAATGTATTTTAAAGGAAAAACTATGTAGTAGACAAAACTCACAAATTTCACCTTCAATTCTTCGTTAATTTGTCTCTGGGGATTTTCAATTATCGTTTCAGATAGACTCATAGATTATATGCTACATCCGTCAGCAGGTGTTGTTGCTCATAACTAGCACTATGCATTTGTACATTTTAAAATAAGCTATATATGTCTATCCGAGATCTTATTCATTAGTGCTTGTCTACAAAATTTCATGTTGTAGATCAGAGCCTTGATATATTTAATCAAATTCTCTGATATAGGATATGAAATTACGCTGCATGATTGGAGTAGCAACAATACATAGACTTCAATATCGAACTCATCTTCTTCTTTCAATTCCTTGTTCAATATTGGAAATTTTAAATTAAACACATTAATGGGCTTCAATTCATATACTTCTTAGGAAGAATTACCTATCTATAAATCTTTATTTGCCATATTTTCAATTATTCCCTACCATTCCAAAATATTACATAAATCTCTCTTTTTCCTCCAAAACCAAACTTATACGGATACATTACTAATCAACTCCCAAAGCCACCTTTCCCTCTTCCTATTTTCACTCCTACAATTTCTCCCTATTTTCACTCCCACAATCTTATCAATTAGTTCCTTCATTACAATTTAAATTTCAAAATATTTCTCTCTCGAGTCAATTGAATCCATCTTCCTGAATAGGTAGTTTTTCGTTTTCTCCAACTTATGCTTCATCCTTGTTTGTTTTTTTATTTTTTATTTTTCATCATCAAAGTCCTAATACATATGGATGATGCTCCTTCTTTTCGACTTCGTGAAAAAAATGCCAAAAAAGGGGGGAAAAGTCAAGTTGTTGGTGGCGCCGATAAGGACTTTGGGTCAGATCCATGGATGACGCCATTGTTGAAAGTGAAATTTTTTTACAGGAGTTGATATAGAGAAAAGGAGAAAGCGTGCAACAGATTTCTTCACTTTTTTTTAATTTCACCACATCAGATTGTTAATTATTATTTTTTATCTTTTGTTGTTCAACTTTTCTGATACAAAAAATGGGGGAGTAGAACATGTTGCTAATAAACACCCTTCTCTATCCAATGTTCAGACTTTTAATGTATCTAGTTGATTTTGATTCATAAATTTATGTATAATATTTTCGTTTCAACTTTATGATACATTAAATTAGTCTTTGTTAGTGTTATCACTGTTATGATACATCACTGCTACAGTAGCTTTTGTTTTATGCAATGTATCATGTTTATATTTATGGTATTGATACATAACCCTAATGATGTTGAATCTTTGATTAGTGTTTATCATGTTTAATATAAATGTACTTGATATATAAACACTACTGAATGTATCATTTATATGTATCAAGTTCTATAATGTATCTTCAATCTTATTCAAATTTGAAAGACTATATAGACAGTACCAAATCAATTGTGTGTTATGTATTTGCACTCTTTAATGTTTGTTCAGTCTTATCCAACTTAAAATGCTAGGTAGGTGCACATATTTAAAAATAACAATTTTGATACATAAATCATAATTTTATATAACTAGAGCTTTGTGTATCAGATCCAACAATAGGTATATGATATATATAAGTGGCAATGTCTACTTTATTATGTATCAAATTATGATATATATCTTTCTTACATCTTATATTTCAAGTTTTATGATTCATTGTGCAATACATTGATGTAATTTACTACCACCTCTGGAAGAAGTCAAAATTTTAGATTGACAATCAATACATATACACTTTTTCAGGTTCCTGAATGTCTTAATAAAGTTGAAATATTCATGATGTATTTGCTCAAATTTTTGATATTTTTGAATCAAAATTAAAAGAATTTTGAACGAGTTGGGAGAGAAAAAATTGAAATTTGAATTGTTTCAAGTTGTTACGCTTTGCAAGAGATTGATTAGCAGGGACAACAATGTGATTGCGTGATTTATGAATTTATTATTTAATTTTACATTTCTTTACCTTTTTAACCGTAACACAAAAGAATCTTATGTATCAGATGTTATGTTTCAACAATGTCTCATGTATGGATTTGTTATTTGATTTATGAAACAACATTGTCTTATGTGTCACTTACAAATAATATATAGTACTTAACAAACATACTAAGATAGATAAATAGTAATGTATTATGCCCACCTTTTAATCAAAAATCATACATTCAAATTAATATCACATGTATCTGGTACATATTAATGACTAATGTGTATCATACGTATCTGATACACATTAATGACCATGATACATTCATACAAATTACTACTAAATATCCATTATTTGGCAAACTAAAACTATATGTATCTGATACTTCTAACTACCACACAGTAATGTATCGATCTAAAATCTAACATTTAACGGGCAATTTTTACTTATCTAATGTATCTGATAGGATTACAATCCTTAGAAATTTACTAAATATTTAGGAATATTAATGTATCATGAGTAATATATATATCTCGAAAAGATAAATCAAAAAAAACTTTGGCCATGATACATTCATACATATTAACACTACATGTATCTGATACATAATAACTACCTGACAGTAATGTCTCAATCTAAAAGAAAAACCTTATGAAAAACCTTTACTTTGATGTATCAGGTAGGATTACAGTACTTAGAAATTTAACAAATATGATATAACACAAATCACCTATTTTTTATTCAACCACAACAAAATCTTGTGCATCCTTTTCCGAACCTTCAACACATATAATAGAACTAAATGTTGCATCAAAGCAATATATTTGTCCAAACTTTTTGTGTGTTGTATCAATGCATAGGGGATACATTGCGAATTTCGGCTCATGTTTCTTCACCCTTAAGTACAACTTTACTCCCATGTCATTCCTAATAATCATTGGAGACGAATCACCTTCTACGATGTATTGGATCTCTATATTTTTCCTCAACTCATTGATCTCCAACTTAGCCGCAATGGTAGATTTGAGATTCACAAATGAAATCGTTTGTCCAACAACAATTTCATTACTTCTGTATCTAACTCACCTCGCTTATCCAAATTCCTGAATGTCTTAACAAAATTGATATATTCATCTTGTATCAACAACTTTGGTCTGTTATGATTTCTGATAGATGGGGGAGATTAAAATTTTGAAAGAAACAGAGAGAAGGAAGAATAGGGTGAAGAAACTTGAAATTTGAATTTTGAATTTTTGGGGTCTATTACGCTATATGATTGAATCATTGACAATAAGATGAAACGGAATAGTAAAATTTATGGGATCTTAATTTAATTTTCTGTTTTTCCCATTAATAAGTGCAACAGATGGATACATAATGTATCAACAATAATGTATCTAGATACTTAATTCTGTTTTCGAAATGACTAAAAACATGTGTTTTGTGTAATTAGTAATTAAAGAGTAGGGATAGATGGCAATTTCACCCTTACACTATGAGATTCTTAATTTTTTTACTAATTCTTAAATGGAACTCTTTTTTTCCTTAATTTTCTGAAAAAACAAGCTTCAATTCATACTTTTTAGTTGTTGGGACTTTCCTTTTTCCGATATATTGGGTATTGGTTCTCTATTTAGTCTACAACTCTATCTTTTGCTGGTTCAGAGATGATTGATTCTTCATTTTGTAAATCATTCTTGAAGTGATTTTTGGAGGAGAGGAGATAAGTGATAAAACTATACCAAATTCATATTCTTATTTTTCTTGCTTTCTATTCATCACTTCTTCTTTAAGGTATCATTTTGGGTATGATGATTCTTTGTGAAAATGCTGAAGCATATAAAGAAAGGTTAAGAGAAGCAAGTGTAAAAACCCAAGATGAAGAACGTAAATGTGTGAAATGTTATAAAATTATTTATACTAACCGAATATTTTACCTAAATCATTAATACATAGAACATATCGTTAATACACAAAATTTACCTATTTCTCCAAAAAATAATCTTCTTAAGATACATAAAAGCATCTTTCTTTCTCCATTTCTAATCATTAGATAGTGTGTCTATAGGCTTTTTACCAACGGAGAAGGGCCTGAAATGTCGCTAAACTATTTGAATTGGTCCAAAATTATTAGCGGTCTACCTTTCGACCCTCAAATACCCCTCATGTCAATATTTTTGCTGAAAAATACTTTTACTTCTAATGACTCACACTCATAAGGTGAAAGAAGGACAATATTGTACAAAATTTCATAGTTTAAGGGCATATTAGGCCCTGATCCGTTAAAATAATTTGAAATTACTTAACATATGAGTTCATATGATTGACCTGAATTTGAATTCTATAGTAGATTAAGTAAGAACTAGTGTTCTTCATCTTCAAGTCTCATTCCAAGAATTCATGCTAGGTGTATGTGAGATTTCATCAATGATATTCGTTGGTCCATTCACCCATTGAGCCCCAAAGAAAACCCATATTTTCAGTAACTATTTATATAAAATTCTTGATTTTTATAATTAGCATGAATTTTAAAGTAATTTTGTTCCTCTGCGCTATCAGACCATTAGTTTGTGTTTTCTCGTGATTCTTAGTATGTTCGTCAAATCATATATTTATGAACCTTCAAAATACAATCTGTCTTGAATTTTCATATTTTAGACAGTATATAAGGATTTTCATGATCAATTCATGTTCAATATTTTTAGCATTAATGCATATGATGCTTTCAGATAAAATATCTATTATTTTAGTATCGTGCATTCAGTATTTATGAGCTATTCCGTTTTCAGTATTATCAGACTATCTGTTCATTTCAGTTATTAGTTACATTCAGATGGAAGAGTTACTTAGCATTGAGTGCATTCTAGGGAAGAAGGGTCACGGTCAGACTCATTATACAGTTATTAGTTATGTTTGGATAAACTCATCTTGATTATATAGTTTAAATTGGTCACTCATTATACAGTTCAATTTAGCTTCCGCATTTGGTTATCTTCAGATGTTGCTTATGTCAATCTTAGTGTCATGCCAGACTATGGGTTAGCTCACTTGTGACTCTAAGCATTGTGTTACGACACCTAGGCCTTACCTTCTTCATTTGTGTTTTTACCTTTTTCTTTTCATGATAACCAAAAATTAAGTTCTTCTAATCTAGCTTTTGTTTCAAAGACATTTGATTTTTTTTTTCACAAGAAAAGGATAAAAATAACTGAAATAAAGACTTTATTTATAAGCCCAAAAAAGCATAAAATCACGCACAAAAATAGTGAAACATAAATGCAGAAACGAAGAAACTTTATTTTAAATCAAATTTAGCCATTGGGTTAGGCGTTATTGTTTATGAATAAATGCAACCAAAAAAAAAAAAAAAAATCTGACCTGCCTAACCTCAAAACAAAAGCAAACATTATCTTCTAAACTCATTTCTCTATTGCCAATGGGCGTTGCCCTCTCTAAGTAAAGTTCTTCTATGATGGTTTCTCCAAAAAACTTGAGGGTACTTCAAGCCAAATTTTTTTTTGACTAAAGCCATTCTTTCTAGCAGCTATCTAATATCGATCAAGAATTTCCATTGGACGAACTTTCATTTTAAAAAATGGTTTGGTTTCTTGAACATTAACAAATTGATAATTTAGATGTTTTTTAACTGGTGATAATCACACGATAGTCAAATTTTTAGGTGAGAAAAACTTTTAGATAAAATGTTCATATTGAGAGAAAAAGGTGAACATACTACAAAGTTTACTGAATTCGTCAGACCTGCCAAGTGGATGGTGTTGTGAACAAAAGGTAAATATTGCGTACATAAACATTAAACTCTTAAAATATAAGGATAAAAGTGAACATTGAGGACACGAAATGACTGATTCAAACATCCAAGGTATGACAAAGTGAACTTAGATGCTTAAAATATAAGGACAACTCTAAACTTTTTCTCTTACACTTGAAAGAGAGTGAAAAGCACAGGATTCTACAATGATTAAAATACAACCAAACATTACATATTAGTATGAAAAATATAAGTGTTTTCTTGTACACAAATAAATAACATATCAGTATGAAAATCAACGAGGTGATATCATGCTTCATCATCAAGATTTAATTAGTCGGCCGCAATAAACTGCTCTTTTACTGATCTACCTTTTGGGTTTGAAAGAATCAGTGAGTCATGTGCAAGCTTAAAATTGAAAATCATGAAGACGGTAAATCAAATGACAAACAAAACTATTCTAACAAAAGTATAATATTATTATATAAATTGGCCAACTGACCTACATATTATAAGACTAATAAAAAATATAAAAATTGTAGAGAGCAAAAATCTCCCGATAAATAAGAGTTCTTAAACAACTACATTATATATTCTTTTGTGTTCTTGATATGAGAAGAGGCGTTTTTGATTTGTAGAGTTCCAAACTTTTCCTCGAAGAAAAGAATAAATCAAATATAGAAAAGATTTTAATTTTTTTCTTTCAGGAAAAGTCCAAGCATTTATGTGAATAGTTTGACTTTTACTTAATGAAAAAATAAAACTTAAAATAGGATAAGAAAATTAGGATAAAATTATAACACTATCATGATTCATGAAAAGTAAAACTAGGCTAAGTAGTTAATCAGTTTCTTTTTTAGAAAGGATCGAAAATCCAGCATATTTCATAGGTATAATACCTTTTAACATTTACCATTCACGCACCTTATTATTACTACTAAAATTAAAGAAAAAATCAACGTTTGATTGACAGAACAATTAATTTAATGAAAATATAGGACAAAAGAAAAAATAACGAAAAAAGTAGTTTTCTTCGAAATATTCAAAAGGAAAGATAAAAAAGATCTCCATGAAGATTTGGGGTAAAGTTCTCGCATAAATATGCAATATTTTTTCTATTGTTTGATAAATAGAGAAAATATAACAGTCCTTAGCAAAATGCAAAAAGTTGAACACTTACAAATAATTACCTACACTATTGCAATCATCTGTGCTTCTGACGCCTTCAATTTTGTTATGTCCTTGGTTCATTTTGTAAAAGAGGACAAACTAAGCTTTGAATGTAGAAGTTAGTCAAAACATCATAATTTAATTTACGAAGTTGTGAATATCTGATATTGAGTTATCCTTTGGATTGTATATCATGTAAGTTGTTTTAAACATCAACAAAAAATTCACCTTTTTTTGACATATGAAAGGATTGATATATAAAGTAAGCACTCCTTAGGATGTAGGATACTATAATTGATAGTAAACAACTTCTTCCAAGATTGTTTATCCTCGTACTCCTTTATACTCCACACATCCATGTGATTTGTTGGATTATTACAAATCATAGATAAATTAGTTCCTAATACTCCCAGCACGAGAAATCCATCCTCACAGGGTCTCTCCACCTTTCTCCATTTCTCATCAGCCAAATCAAAAGATGTTATGCCCCAGACTCTTTCCAAACCAGAACCAACATTAGTTGCCCAGTGAAGCTTCCCATTCACAAACTGACTCGAACTAATTAATTGCCCCATATTCTAATTCCAAGAAATCTCAATTATCCGCCAAGAATTATTCTTTAAACTGTACATGTTGACAGTTACCTTGACGTCCAAAAATAGTAAAAGTTCGCACTACCTTATAATCATTTCCAAAATCATATATAAAATGACTAGCATCACTCAATTGATATCTAAAATTACGTAATTTCTTGTACTTTCTTATTGCTGGGTTCCAGAGAAATATTTCGTCTACCTCATTAACAAGACAAAGTAATCCATTGACTGAACCCTCAATCAAAAAAGATATGCCCGATTGTTTCATGAGATAATCCAAGTTAGACTCCTCCATAACCCTATCGTTGGTGTTTTTATTAAATGATAAACTTAAATGAGACTTGACAAATTCAGGGCTAGAGATCAAGGCAAGCCAAAATTTTGAAACTGACCTAAATTTCAAAAGAGATTTCACTGGAAGCCTTGAGATGATTTCAACAATAACTTCAGGTGGCAGAAATGGTTTTGTAGGCCTGCTTCTTTTTGGGTGTTGATCAGATGCTTCATCAGATATTTGATTTTCTCCATTCAGTTCTTCTGTGGGTAGCATTTTACTCTTAATTTGTGAATATGGTTGAGCCGATAAAGTAAAAGAGCAAAGCAAGAATTTTTTTACTTGACTAGATTGAAGTGAGAATGAGGAGACGGCCACTCTTTCTATATTTATAATATTAGTTAAATTAGGGTACACGTGTCACTAAAAGTGTAGTGAGAATGAGAAGACCACTCTTCTTTGATTTATTGCACTAAAATCATTGTGTAATGTCTCACTAGAAGTATAGAGTGAATTAATGAGTTACTTGCATTTTGCACCCAAAATGTGTGTTTTTGTTTGCACTTTGCATCCTATTCTTTTAGTGACTTGCACCTTAATTTGTATATTTCCTTTCAAATGTTGGAGCTGATAAAGAAATAAAGTACTCCATTTATATTTATTAAAATACTATATTATATCTCACTTCAGATTACTTGCTATAAAAATAATTCACATTTGGAAAGAAAATTATATCTTATTATCATTTTTCAAAATGGGATATTATTTTTCATTTACCGAAAGTACAAAATTGTATTTACACAATTGGATTGTTTTTCAATGTCATTTTATGATGGGAGTAAGTCCAAGATGTAACTTAGTGGTTAATGAAGTTTGACTGAGCTATAGTGAGACCAAATGTTCAAGCAAACTAAAAATGACTAAGCTATAGTGAAACCAATTGATTTATAATCTAAAATTACGTAATTTCTTTTAACATTTACCTTTCACGCACCTTGTTGTTACTACTAAAACTAAAGAAAAATTCAACGTTTCATTATCAAATAATCAATTTAATGAAAATGTAGGATAAAAGAAAAAATATCAAGAAAACATAGTTTTCTTGGAAATATGCAAAAAGGAAAGATAAATAAGGATCTGAACATTTGGGGTAAAGTTCTCCCTTAAAATATGAAATATTTTTTCTATTATTTGATAAATAGAGAAAATATAACCGTCCTTAGCAAAATGCAAAAAAGTTGAACACTTACAAATAATTACTTACACTATTGCAATCATCTGTGCTTCTGACGCCTTCAGTTTTGTTATGTCCTTGGTTCATTTTGTGAAAGGGGACAAACTAAGCTTTGAATGTAGAAGTCATCCAAAATGCCATAATTTAATTTACGAAGTTGTGCATATCTGATTGAGTTATCCTCTGGATTGTATGTCATGTATGTCATGTAAGCTATTTTAAACATCAACACAAATTCACCATTTTTTGACATATGAAAGGATTGATAAACTAAGCATTCCATAGGATGCAGGATACTATAATTGATAGTAAGCATCTTCATCCAAGATTGCTTATCATTGCACTCCTTTATACTCCACACATCCATGTGATTTGTTGGATTATTACAAATAATAGATAAATTAGTTCCTAATACTCCCAGCACGAGAAATCCATCCCCACAGGATTTCTCCACCTTTCTCCATTTCTCATAAGCCAAATCAAAAGAGGTTATGCCCCAGACTCTTTCTAAACCAGAACCAACACCAATTGCCCAGTGAAGCTTCCCGTTCATAAATTTACTCGAACTAATTAATTGTCCCATATTCCAATTCCAAGGACTCTCAATTATCCGCCAAGAATTATTCTTTAAACTGTACATGTTGACTTGTTGAAAGTTACCTTGACATCCAAAAATAGTAAAAGTACGCTCTACGTTATAATCATTATGAATCTTATCATATCCAAAACCATATATGAAATGACTAGATTTCCTCAATTGATAACTAAACTTACGTAATTTCTTATACTTTCTTATTGCTGGGTTCCATAGAAATATTTTGTCTACCTCATTAACAAGACAAAGCAATCCATTGACCGAACCCTCAATCAAAAAAGATATCCTAGAATTTTTCATGAGATAATCCAAGTTAGACTCCTCCATAACCCTATCGTAGATGCCTTTATTAAATGATAAACTCATATGAGACTTGAAAACTTCAGAGCTGGAGATCAAAGCAAGCCAAGATTTTGAAACTGACCTAAATTTCAAAAGAGATTTCACTGTAAGCCTTGAGATGATTTCAACAATAACTTTAGGTGGCGAAAAAGGTTTTGTAGGTCTGCTTCTTTTTGGATGTTGATCAGATGCTTCATAAGATATTTGATTTTCTCCATTCATTTCTTCTGTGGGTAGCATTTTACTCTTAATTTGTGAAAATGATTGAGCCGATAAAATAAAAGAGCAAAGCAAGAATTTTTTTACTCGACTAGATTGAAGTGAGATTGAGGAGATGGCTCTTCCTATATTTATAATATTAGTTGAATTAGGGTACATGTGTCACTATAAGTGTGGTGAGAATGAGAAGACCACTCTTCCTTGATTCATTGCACTAAAATCATTGTGTAATGTCTCACTAGAAGTATAGAGTGAATTAATGAGTTACTTGCAATTTGCACCCAAAATGTGTGTTTTTGTTTGCACTTTGCATCCTATTCTTTTAGTGACTTGCACCTTAATTTGTATATTTCCTTTTAAATGTTGGAGCTGATAAAGAAATTTAGTAATTTATATTTATTAAAATACTATATTATATCTCGCTTCAGATTATTGGCCATAAAAATAATTCACATTTGGAAAGAAAATTATATCTTATTATCATTTTCAAAATGGGATACTATTTTTCATTTACCGAAAGTACAAAATTGTATTTACACTATTGGATTATTTTTAAATGTCATTTTATGATGGAAGTAAGTGCAAGATGTAACTTAGTGATTAATGAAGTTTGACTGAGCTATAGTGAGACCAAATGTTCAAGCAAGCTAAAAATGACTGAGCTATAGTGAGATCAATTGATTTATAATCTAAAATTACGTAATTTCTTGTATTTTCTTATTGCTAGTTTCCATAGAAATATTTCTTCAGCCTCATTAACAAGACAAATTAATCCAATATAAATAAAAAAGACAAATTAATTCATTGATTGAACCCTGAATCAAAAAAGATATGCTAGAATTTTTTGTTAGATAATCCACGTTAGATTCCTCTGTAACTCTATGCTTTGATGTTTTTGGTTAAATGATACACTCATATGAGACTTGAAAAACTCAGGGCTAGAGATCAAAACAAGCTAAGATTTTGAAACAGATCTGAATTTCAAAAGACATTTCACTTGAAGCCTTGAGAAGATTTCAGCAACAACTTCAGGTAGCAGAAAAGGGTTTATAGGCCTGCTTCGATTTCAGTGTTGATAGGATGCTTCATATGATATTCAATTTTATTCATTCAGTTCTTCAGTAGGTAGCATTTTACTCTTAATTTGTGAAAATGTTGGAGCCGATAAAGTAAAAAAGCAAAGCAAGAAATTTTTTACTTGACTGAATTGAAGTGAGAATGAGGAGACGACTCTTCCTAGATTTTTATAATACTAGTCTCCGGGCACGGGCGTTGCGCGTTTAACCCATTGAATATTAATAAGTTTTGTCATATCATAAATTATGATTGAGTTGCAAAATATTTCTCTTTAAATTAAATATGAAAATATAGAAGCACAAACAAGTTGATGGATATGAGCAAATTTTCCAGAGAGAATTGATGAATTTTGATTACATTCTAGCATCCTACAAGACTTGTATTGACATATACAATTAAATTATAGTTGACACGAATTCAGAATTTAAACGATATGATACGAAATAATCAGCTCGTATAAACGATACATTTACAATAATTTAGGATAACAAAAAAAAAACAAATCATTACGAAAATTTTATTCTGTAAGTATGGTTTCTCATGACAAACAAACTATAGTCTAAAGTACACTTAAATAATTTATCAAGGTAGAATGGTTTAGGTAGGAAAGCAACTCCAACAAAGAGACAGACACAAAAAAAATGTTCAATTTTTTTTATATAAATAAAAGATTGTCATTACTGAATCACAAAATCGTAGTAAAAGAATTATAATACATGCGAACAATTTAAATAAAATTAATCTAATGCTTCACTATAAATACCAATCATTACTTGAAAGTTTTTTAAACTGTAAATTCGTTAAAAATTTGTAGATAAATCTCAAAGAACGATAAACGAAGAGAAGTAAGTTATTTTCTCATCTATTCAGAGCATAATGTTTCCCCTCATTGTTACATACTAGTATATGTGCCCGCGTGTTGCGCGATAATTTATTGATAATTTCAAAGTCAACTATTATAAAATAATATAGTAAAATTTATATGAGAGAATGTTAACATCTAATACATTGATATGTTATAACAGAATACTTGTGAAAACAAATAATATTTAAGTTTAGTTATCTAAATTTGACAATAATGAATTTTAGTATTATTTTATTTATTTATTTATTAAATTATTCAAAATCATAAATACTCTCACACAATCTATATCATCATCTTGTTAGAAAAATAAAAATATACTAATAAGATTAAACATTAGACAAAAATAAATTGTAACTAAGAAAAGTTTTATGATTATGATAATGTTAAGATAAAACAGTTTTAAACACTTGATTATCAAATTATAAGCATGATATTCAAAATTTTAAATTCTATCTATTATTTTTTCTGAAAATTAAGTATCAA
>JAJOOS010001381.1:0-32769 GCA_029582725.1 Solanum chiquidenum | reverse complement strand
AAAAAATCGCATGCCCATCTCGTTTTGGATTTCCATTGGAGTTAGATTGCCTTTCATCGTGTATCTGATCTCCATTCTTTTTCGAGTACAATCGATTCCTAATTGTGCTGATATACCATCCACTAGATTTTGTAGTTTGCATTATCTCTCAAAAGTATTCCATCAATTCTATAGTTTTCATATTCAATTTCAGATACCCATGAACCGGAATGCCTCAACAATATTTTGATATTCACCATAATCAAAGAAAATTCGAAAATTTAAAGGTTGAAAAGAATCTTAATTTGACGAAGAAGATGAAGAAGTTCATAAAATAATTTGATATATAAATCGTTGATGATGAAATGGAGCCATGAATTACGTTATGGTTGTTATATCTCCCATAACTTACTCCTTCAATTAAGGGATTATCTTCCATAATTAATTCAAATTAATTAAGGAACGTGTATTCTCTCTTTTAAAACATGTATCCCCTTTAAATTTTAATAGAGTCATGTATCTTAACGATTATTACCCATGTATCTTAGGAATAAAAAGTGGTATAAGAAGTAATATTGAAAACTAACGGGATTTCTAGTAATTGGGATGTAAAGTAATGGGATATATGTAGTCTACCCAAAGTAAATATATACAGTCTTTTTTTAAAAAAAAGAAGCTTTTGAAAAGCATGGACATAAATTATAAATATTCAAAATAGGGATAATTCGTGCAAAAACTGATTTGTCATCGCAAATGAAAATTATTCTTTTGAGTTGTATATTTTCGTAAGAAATCCTATGAAAAAAGTAAGGTTGTTCATGGTTATAAAATCAAATCGAACAGCAATTCGAATCAAATCGATTAAAAAAATTGATATTTGGTTTGATTTGGTTTTAAATTTTGAAAAATCGATCCTATTTGGTTTGATTTTGGTTTTACTAAAAATTAACCGCAAAAATAACCAAATCGAACCGAGAAGTTATATATATAAATTTTATAATTATTTCTAAATAAAATATAAGTATTTTGATAAATTTTAATTAACTTAAGTCTTGAATTTTACTATTTTTGAAGCTCAGTACTTAAATTTTAGCCAACTATTAAACCCTTAAGTCTAAATCCCTCAATATTCATTACTTTAAAGATCACACTTTCTCTGTTCTTTATAAAATTTTCTAACGCATCATTAGATATTCCTATGTTTAGTCGGGTTGCGCCCATTTTCCCTTAGACTTTTGGTTCATTGTTAGAGTTTTGGTACATTGACTTTTAGGTTCTAGACATTTAATTTCGCAATTCGTTGTTAGATCTTTTGGAACTTCAGTCTTTAATCATTTAAACATTCGTCCGTATCTTTAAATTCTTGGTTTCGTATTAACTAGTTAGTGTGAATGGTTCTCCCATCGGAGGCTTAGTGTGGGTGCCAATCACGATGGTGTGGGTCGTGACATAAACATTGTCTCGCCTAGGCTGGGCATAATATCAAAAATCGAATAACCAAACCAAACTAAATTTTTGGATAATTTGGTATTCGGTAATTCGGTAGTTGGTATGGTATTCGGGAATAATATGATAGAATTATGGTATTCGGGTTTGAGTTTGGTATGAAACATTAGTATCATTTGGTATTCGGGTTTGAGTTTGGTATGAAACATTAGTATCATTTGGTATTCGATATTTTCCAAACAACTAATTATTTAATTAATGAAGGTCATATATTAACATGTTTATTCCTCATTAGTATAAGTCCAAAGAGAAAGTTAAAGAATAAACATAAACAACTCAAACACATGTCTTTTAGTTGTATCGATTTGCTTTTTCTTGATGTTTTCTTACTTGTTGATATTCTATTATATTGTGCCTCCACATAAAAAATAGAAATAATTGGAGAAAGAGTATTAACTTAATTTGTAATACAATCAACTACAAGTTCAATCAGTGGCGGGGCCATGATTTTTAATAAGAAGGTTCAAAATCTGAGAAGTAAACACACAAACTAGTGGAAGGGGGTTCAACATCTATTATACATACCTAAAAAATAATTTTAACCATATATAAATAGTAATATTCACCGTCTAAGGGGGTTCGGATGAAGCCCCTAAGTATATGCTGCCTTCGCCCTTGAATTCAATACAGTATTACCGAATACCGTACCAAACCAAAGTTTAATTTACCTACCGAATTACCAAATTGAAACTTAAAAATTTGGTATCTACTTTTAACTATCAATTACTGAAATTTGGGAATGCCGAACCGAAGACCAAAAGCCCACCCCTACGCCTTTATAACCTGCTGGAAAAAGATAAAGTTACATTGTTGCCAGGGATCGAACGCAGGTCACCCGCATGACAGGCGGGAATACTTACCACTATACTACAACGACATCTTGTTTTATGAAACGTTAAGTAACAATTTGATACTCTTAGATAATTTTTGTTATTAAACATTTGATCGAGTATAATTGATTTGTGAAAAATAAAAATGACCTATTTATATTTTATCTTTCTACGCATTCCAAAGCGTTTGATAAAATTTTCCTTTATTTTATTATTCTTATTTATTTCTTCTCCGTCAAATTAGGGATGAGCGTTCAATTTATTACGACTATTTAATTTTTTTTATTATAAAAAAGTGTGCATTGAATATCGTATCAAATTTGTTTTTATTTTTTTATTTTTTTATCTTTTGTAAGTATAACACTATTTGGTTCGGTTTTTTGTAAAGTGATTCTTTCGATTTTTCTAAAAGAAATTTTGATACATATTAAAGTGATATTCATCACAAAATCAAAGCCTAAAAGAGTAAATTGTTATTGGCAACTGATCACACCTCACAACAACATAAAAAATTAGGTCCTTCGGAGTTTAGATGACAAATGAAAATAACAAACAAATTGGGGATGGGCTTGAGTAGTTGGGTTGGATCATGAAATTATTTGGGTCCAAGTTTGAGTATTAATATAGTTTGAATAATTATATTATCAAACACGGCGAAATTTTTTGAACTTTGATTTGTATTAGTGATACACTAGTTTTTTAAATTTGCTCTGTATAGTGAGACATCACTTTATATCAAATTATCAATATTACAATAATAAATACAGAGCAAATTGCTAAATCAGAGTGAGTTGTTGTATTAGTTAGCTAGAAAGGTTGTCCTTTTTGGCGAGGGTTGGAATGTCTAAGTTAGCTTCCCTGCACTATTTCGTTAAAGGTTAATTTTTTTATCCTTATGTTATATTTGAAGGTAAGGCCAAGCCTCCCTCTCCAATATGCATCTTTCGAAATATAACATCCTAGACGTGATCTTTTATTTTTATAAAAATGTTGTATTATTACTAATAAAGAGCGAATTGTCTATTTCAAGAGTATGGTGCACCTTTAGGTGTATTTTTTAGAGTAAATTTTAGGTTTAGCAAACATAAAAATTATATTTGTATGTTATAGTTATAGTTTGTATAATTGCGCTCCATAACAAACTTTATGTTTGCTATGGAGCATCAGATTTGTGTAAAATCGATGGCAACCTCTCATTTGTATAAATCGATGACAGCTTCTCATTTGTATAAATCGTTGGCAGCCTCTCATTTGTATAAATCGATGGCAGCCTCTCAATTCAATTTTATGTGTTTGTATATCTGCATAAAATTTGAATTTGTATACAATTGAGTCGAAATAAAACATTTGTATATCAAAACTCTCTCTCTCGCTTTATATAACACAAATTATATATTGTAATTTGTATAATCTGTGTTTGTATAAAGCGAGAAAGAGAGAAAGGCAAAAAAGAGCTGGGTAGAGGAAGAATTGTATTTGTATAATTATAAGTGTATAGGACAAAAATATATGTATTTGTATATACAGTTTTCTCTCGCTTTATACAAACACAAACGCATTTTATACATTTGTGTTTGTATAAAGTGAGAGGCGAGGGAGAGAGTGGCGAGAGCGAGAAACCTAGGGAGAGAGGCGAATGGCAACTGTTTGCTACGGGTTACAATTAAATCAAACTGTGGTTATAACATTTAATTTGAATTAATAGTTTGCTATTTTATATAATTTTCCCTGTTTTTTATTTATTTTTGGTCTATTTTTTTTAATGTCTAGTAGTTTTTTATGTTGCAGAAAATTTCTGGTGTTTCTTATTTATTTTTTTACAATTTCAATTAAATTTAACAATTATAATTTGGTAAATATTTAATAAAAACTAAACGTGCTCGCTTTTGACACACGATAAGAGAAACATATAAAATCCTACTAGCAACAGAGGAAAACAAGTCTTCTATTAATTTTTTTAATTTAATAGACGACAATAGCATAAAATTTAAAGCTTTAATATCCCTAAATCCTAATTAATAAATGCTTCAACAAAGTCACAGGGTATGTATATATATATATATATATATATATATTTTATTTTTTCTTATGTCACAGAGTATATCACGTCTAAAGTGTAACAACTTTCAAAAGCTTATTTTTAAAAAAAACTTTCATGTTTCTGCTAAATAAAACCTTTATTTCATTTTATATAGTTCGAATACATAAAAAGTTTGAGAAAGAAAGAAAGAAAAAATTCGAAAAATATCTCTGCCCTATAATGTGAGCATATGTTGTTTAAGAGTTATGAAATAACAAAAAATTGTGAATTGCAAAGTTAGTAACTGACATATAATATTGCAAGAGCAAAATATAATTGCTAATCACAGTTATTTAGGGCATGTGGTAAAGATACTCATCACAATAATAAAGTATAAATACCCTATATGTTTGCCAGTTCAAAAAAGTTCAGATTCTAACATTTCATTTCAAAAATTATTTTTCTCCTGTAATATCGTCTATATTTTATTTTTTTCGATTTTGCCACGAATCTCATATTCTAGAAAATAAATAAGTTTATGAAAAGTAATTATATAGATATCGTTTTGAAAAAAAATGAAATTTAGTTAAAAAAAGAAAAAGAAAATTATGTGGGGAGGTTTGTGCGGGGTTGGGCGAGGCACGTTAGAAACAAATTATGTGGGCGTTTGCATGTTTATTTTGATTGTTACTTAAATTTCATTGTATCGTATAGCTTAAATGCATCGTCAGGTAACAATGAAAAGACTTATTTTATGTAACAATCAATTTGGTATATTGATCACGTCGGTACTTTAATATTTAATTGTCCTTTTGTCTCTACTTTCTTTAATATTTCTATTTTATCCTTTACCCTACTTTTTTTGTAGTAACTCTATCTCGTACCCAACTTTTTCTTGTTGGTTTATCATCCAAATTATGTATGTGTGACATTACGTAATGAAGAACGATACAATCTATCCAAATATTGTATTTATTAAAACTATACCGTACAATACAATATACAGTACAATACAATACAATATAATACAATACAAAACAATACAATATAATACAATACAATACAATACATTATGAAACAACAGTAACAACCATCTAAACATAGTGTTTTTTTAAAAAAGTAACCAAACTTTTATTGATCTGGTTCTCTGAGTTAGTGTAACAATATTATTACTCAGATCAGTACATAAAACACAAGCATATACTCACAAGGAACATACATATTTATTCTACCAGTAGTAAACATAATCAAGTGGATTATATTTAGAGTCCACAATAAGTCTTCAAAGCAGATTCACATCTCATGCCTTCTTCAGTGTAGGTGAAAGCAAGGAATTCATGAAGATCAAAGGGTTTATATAGTAGAAGATGTTCTTCATCTACCATCTCTCTTGGTGCCTTTATTGTGTATCCACCTTTAGGTACTGAAAACAAACCAACTGAGTATCTTGCTTTGTTTCCTCTCATCATCACTCTATGATATGGTGCATGCATCCGACCATTTGTCCATGCCTACGTACGAAATAAAAGCTAAAGACATTTGAACTTCTATACACTGATAATATAAAATAATTTTCACAAATTCATCTAAAAAATTTATTGTGCTCAACTTACATGTAAAGAGTCTCCAATCATGACAATAAAAGTGTCTTGTGTAGGTTCGACATTGATCCACTGCCCATCTTTGGTCATAACTTGAAGACCGTTTATCTCATTTTGGTACAGTATAGTAGCAATGCTCTTATCTGTGTGAGCACTTACTCCTATTTCAGACTCACTGCTTTGAGGTGTGTTATACTTTATCAATCGAAGAACGAAATTGGTTGAATTCATATGCTCATCCATGTACTTTTCTAGGCCTAAGCTCTCCAAAACCATTCTCCTTACCGTCTGATCTAACTCTGATAGTTGCTCAGAGTATGACTGAATAGTTTTACTGACAATACATATACACACAAAAGAAAACAATGAAAATCGGCATGTTATAATAAGAACAAATTGAGAAGATTAATGCTGAATTTTACCAGAAAGAAGGATTTCCTTGGGGCCATAGAATTTGAGTGAATTTTTCAGCTTCACGCGGAATGTTAGCATCATCAACGCCCATACTTTCATAGAGTGGAAGTGAAGGAAATTGTCCAATGTAGCCATGGAACGGTTTGGTTGAAATGTTTTGAAGTTTGGTTTGTAAAGGGAGATCAAAAATCTCTTGTAAGGATTCAAAAATGGATTTTCTAAGGTGTATTGGAATTTTATCAAAGGAAGCTTCAAAACAACCATATTCTACTAGTGCTTTGTGGACTTGGCTTTTCACTTGGTTCCATACAAGTGTGCCTGACTTTAGGTCTTCATGAGAAAAGTCTATTTTAGGAAGCTTGATGTTTTCAGAATTCATATTTCCTGTAAGAAGAGATTTTTGTTATATGTTTGTTATGCTTAATTTTATGCATGAAGTTGAACCTATTTATATAGGATTTGGAATAACACAACCTAAAATGTTGGAGATAATATTTTCTCAGAAAGTCACTCAACTATGAGTAGTTTTCTCAGAAAGTCACTAAACTTTGTTTTATAACTCCAAATTCACTCAACTATGAATAACTTTCTTAGAAAGTCACTCAACTATGAATAATTATCTTAAAAAGTCACTCAACTAAAAATAACTAAACATAGTTGAATAATTTTGGGTTAAAAAACTACTCATAGTTAAATGACTTTCCATGAAAGCAAGTAGTTTTCCTACATGTGATAATAAAATAACAAGTCTTTGATGCCAGTTGTTTATTAATTCAACGATAAGTAGGCATTCCTAATTTATAACATCGTTGGCATAGTTTGGGCTAAATTGAAATGCAATATATTTGAATTTTTGGTTTGCATTTAATTTAGACTAAAATTTCCAGATATCTAAAAATCTAGAAAAAAAGTATACCTTATATCTAATTCTAATGATTATGCATAAGCCCACATACCTAATAACAAGTCCAAATGTCCAATACCATATTAAATCAATCAATATAGCCTATTAGTGCAAACTAATGAGATGCATCTGACTGTATATTGTTGTTGTCATTTGAAGAATTATGACATTGAGTCCTTAAGAAAGTATATTAATTGATGTTTAGATCGAGTTTTTATGGATTGTGGTTGGAACAAGAAATTATTAAAGCAATTTGACATGAATACTTTATATTTATTTTCATTTTTGTAAGAAAAACAAATTCAACTTATAGGCTCAAAACTAAAAATTCAAAATAATCAAATACATTATATTCAAAATCGAACTTAAGAATACAAAACTCATTTGAATTGCATTTGAATTTTAGTTTCATAAATCTAAAAATTCCAATCGAATTTTTTCATATTTAATCTGAATCGCATGAACGCGTAATTCTATTTTCAGGTGGGCTTGTATGGATATAAAAAGATTGAATAGGCTAAAGTAGTGTGTACATTTAATAATATCTTTTAACTAGATCTTCCTAAATGATTCATTACTCTGATTCTATAGCTACTTAATCTCAAAATTAAATATTAATACATTTATACTAACAGCACATTATTCAATTGTTGAAAAATCCTACTGTTCTTTAAAGAATTAAATTAAAAAGATAGAATTTTTTGTGAAAGTCAACATGTGATTATCTTCTTCTTTTTTCTGCTCTTTATCTCTGTTAGTCTTTTTAAATGTAAAAAAAAAAGTTCTTGTAATATTATCCATAAATATTGTGAATTTCAATTGATTAAAATGTCTAGATGAATGATGAACTGTGTGATTCATTGGCTATCTAAAATATAATACTCCATGTGAACAAAGTGAAATATTATATGTAGGGGTGTTTACGGATTGGTTTGGATTGGTTACTAGTCAAAATCAAAACCAAATCAACTTAATCGGTTTTAAAAATATCAAAACTAAACCAAATCAAATATAATATATATTTATCGGTTTGGTTGTTATCGGTTTCGGTTCGGTTTAGTTCGGTTATTAACCATAGACAAAAATAAAAGAAACAATTCATTCAAACGTGAAAAAAGTGAAAACAATCAATTCAAAACAAAAAATAGTTAGAATGATTGGCATTACATAACTTTCAATCATTGAATTTACTATGAATAAAATTTCAAAATTCATTATTTTGGCCTAGAAGGAAGAGACAATGACATTTTCAATCTCATAAAGATTTGTCATAGACACTCATATATGTGAAACTAATAAGATAAATATTCTCACCTTGACATTTTTAATTTCATAAAGAAATTATAAATAAATTTTGATGAAAACACATATAGGATCTTTAAAATTGTTTATAAAAATAATATATATGTATGTATAATAATAAAATATGTGTATATAATTTATCGGTTCGATTTGGTTATTTCTTCGGATTTTTTCGAACAAAACCATAACCAACCCAAATAATATCGGTTTTTAAAAATCTAAAACCAAACCACATCTAACCCAAATAAAATCGGTTTATTTAATCAGTTTGGTTCAGTTTTTTTGGTTTGGATCGGTTTTTATCCAAACCGTGAACACCCCTAATTATATGTATACAGAAGTTAATGAACCATCCAATTATTTTATTTTAAAAAAAAAATCTATCACTTGATCACACATAATATTTTATTAAAGTCTAAAGTGCTCACTACTATACTATAGAACCTGATTGTATGAAAAATTTGATCATAACTTATACCAAATATTTGATGTGCAAGGAAAAATAGACCTTTACGCATTAAAGGAAGTAGATAACTAGTATAGAGAAAAGGACCAGCCAAAATTATTACTCCTTCCATCTTAATTGACGTGATATCATTTAATTAGTTACAAACTTATTAAGAAAATCAAATGGAAACTTTTGAAATTTATGTTCCAAAATAAAGTTAGATACTTGTATAGATGTAAATCTTCTGTGTCACATAAATGACAGAGAAAAATACTACTTATATTCAAATAAACATGTGCTTTTTGAATGGGTTAGAGAAGATCTTTACGCAATATAGGATAAGGGCAAAAAATCAAACAATAATCACCACAACATGAAATATTATGATACTTAACTTCCACCCATCGGTTGCCCTAAAGTTGGCATCAAGTTTCACTTAGACAGTTCAACTGAATTATGTTCATTTTAGACAAGGGTTTCGTTGTGTCATTTTGACACTTTTTTGACAATAAGCAAAAAGCTGAAAGAGGGTGTAATACACTCGTTGATGACGTGACAAACAACTGATTAAATGATTACATGTGTCATTTTAAGTTAAAATTATTTTAAAATCTATTTAGTAAATAAAATAAAAATACTATTCTAAAAAAATCAATTTAACCGCCCACCCCCACCCAGTAGTCCTCAATCTACTTTCTTTTAATTGTTTCGAATCTTTTTTCTTTCTTTCTATTTTGGTGTTGTTTTGAGAGAAAAAGTGAGGAGGAGGAAGGAGGGAGAGAAAGAAAGAAAAGATATAAAATATGAGTGTTGGTATCCATTTTTCCGACAAAAAAAGTGGAGGGGAGGTGATTGTAGATTTAGAAAAGTAATACAATGAAGACGAAGAAAAATGACTTGAAAACGGATTTAAATAAAAAAATCGACCTCCATTGAAGGAGTTTAAGCTTCAAGAAATGGTGGGAAGTGGTGGCTTGAAAAAATGGAGCAGACGAAGAGAAAATAAAATTAAAAAAATAGCTAAATTGAGTTTTTCACGCTCTATTGTTGAGTGTATCACACTCACTTTGACATGTCAGCAAAAAGTCTCAAAATGACACAACGAGACCCTACATGAAGTGTCTAAAATGAACGTCGTCCAGTTAAGGTGTCTAAGTGAAACTAAGTGCCAACTTTGGGGGCCACCAATGAATTTGACCTTTAAGATAATAATTTGGTAACTAATACTTTTATTTCAGTAATCATAACGAACAATATATTACAAATTCGTTGCTCAGATATTGTTGTAAATTCCAAATGTAAATAAGTTTGTCTCAACTATCAAGAAATTTGACCTACTCTTTAACACACATATTTATGAGACAAGAAAATAATCTTTTCAATCGAAAATTTAATCAAAAGATTAGATCATACAAGTGTCAAGCTAAAATAGCAATTTTT
The DNA here is from genome assembly GCA_029582725.1 of Solanum chiquidenum. Classification (NCBI taxonomy): domain Eukaryota; kingdom Viridiplantae; phylum Streptophyta; class Magnoliopsida; order Solanales; family Solanaceae; genus Solanum; species Solanum chiquidenum. The sequence goes on along the minus strand of JAJOOS010001381.1, from coordinate 22,325 downwards.
CAATTACTAACGAAAGGATTAAACCGATCATTCGTATGAAAACAACTCAGAGATGTGATTGTGTTGGACCGAGGTTTATCGCAATAAATTGAATCTCGCTAAAATGAGTGATATATCATTCCATCAATCTGAAATAATTATTATCTTTTTCTATTTCCAATCTGTAATTGTAAGTATTTTCATCGGCAATTCTTAAAAGTTAACACTAAATTATTCATTTTGATAAGCAATAAGGTTGGTATCAGTCAAAACTCAGTAAATAATTAAACACGCGTGACTTTATATTTGGTAGAAAGGAAGAATGATGTTGATATCTATTATCTACCTATTAAAATTACAAAATGTTTTGTATCGTAAATTTATTAAATATTTAGATCTTAAAAAGTATTTCATAAATGATGCAACAAAATTTATATCGTAATCAACGTTACAATATTTTACAATCTTGTAAAGGGCAGACAAATTAACTAGTATTATTTCTCATACCAGTACATAAAACACAAGTATATACTCAAAGAAGTATACATATTTATTTTCCAAGTAAACATAACCTATTAAATTAAATTCAGACATCACAATAGGTCTTCAAAGCAGATTCACATTTCATGCCTTCTTCGATATAACTAAAAGCAATGAATTCAAGATGTGTAAAGGGCTTATAGAGTAAATGATGTTCTTCATCTATCAGCTCTTCTGGTGCCTTTATCATGTATCTAACTTTAGGCATTGTAAACAAACCAATTGAGTATTCATTTCCTCTCATCATCACTCTATGATATGGTGCATGCATTCGACCATTTGTCCATGCCAGCATTAAAAAAACAATCCTTCATATATTCAAAAAAGAGATTTGAAAGATAAAAAAGTAAGTATATTTGAACTTCTATACACTAACAATATAAAAGAATATTCACAATCAAGTCATCTGAAAAAACAATGGCACATAAAAATGGAATTAGGCACCTACCAAACAAGACATATTACCTGTCTTAAGGGGTTAAAATAAATAGATATAATAATTTATTTATTTTATATTTAATGGCGAAACAAATTATAAGGTGTATAATTATAGTGGATACATATTGGTAAAAAAATATTATATATTAAAGCTTGGATATCCTTCATCAAATTTTTAGTTTGACAACAATATATCTTGTGCTCAACAATTTTTATTTTAGTGAGTTGGACGAGCTTACATGTAGTGAGTCTCCAATTAAGACAATGAATGTGTCTGGTGTAGGATCAACATCGATCCACTGCCCATCTTTGGTCAAAACTTGAAGACCATTCACCTGATTTTGATATAGTATAGTAATATAGCTCTTGTATGTGTATTTAGTCCTATTTCAATCTCAGTGCTTTGAAGTCCTTTATACTTCATCAATCGAAGAAGGTAGTTAGTCGAATTCATATGCTCATCCATATACTTTTCCACCCCTAAACTCTCCACAATCCTCCTCCTTATTGTTTGGTCTAACTCTGATAGTTGCTCTGAGTATGACTGGATAGTTTTACTGTCAGCACATACATATAAAAATTAAAATAATAACAATAATAATATGGCATGTTATCATAAGAATATATGGAGAAGATCAATGTTTTTTTCACCAGAAAGAGGGGTTTTCTTGAGACCATAGACTTTGAGTGAATTTTTCAACTTTATGAGGGATGTTAGCCTCATCAATGCCCATGCTTTCATAGAGTGGAACTTGAGGATACTGTCCAACATAGCCATGGAATGGTTTTTTTGAAATGTTTTTAATTTTGGTTTGTAAAGGGAGATCAAAAAGCTCTTGTAAGGATTCAAAAATAGATTTTCTAAGATGTATTGAAATTTTATCAAAGAAAGCTTCAAAACAACCAGATTCAAGTGTGCCTGTCTTTAGATCTTCTTGAAAAAAGTCTATTTTTGAAAGCTTAATATTTTTAGACCCCATATTTTTTGGAAAGAAGAGATTTTTGTTATAATGTTTTATGCTTAATTAATTCTATGCATGGAGCTGAACCTATTTATAATGAATTTGGAATAATACTTTATATGCTTTTGTGGACTTTAATCATTCTCTTTGGAGCAAATTTTGCATAGAGAGTTTGACATGAAACAATATGTAATCATTAACTAGATGTGGAAAATATGTGTATTGACATTAATGGACTTCTTTGGCAAATAATTGTGTTGAGCTTTTAGCACACTTATTTCTGATATTAAATTTCAATTTCTCATAAAATCTTAATCATGTTGATAGTTTTCTCTTTTTTAATATATCGTTATAAAAAAAAATACTACTTTTAAAAGATAAACATACTTCCGTTGACATTTTTAAAATGGACTATTCTATTATGAAGTTGATAATAACTTATACCAAATATTTGATGTGCAAAGAAAAATAGAACTCTACGCTTTAAAGGAAGTAGAAGACTAGTATAGGAAAGAGGGCCATCCAAGATTATTACTACTCTAAATATAATATGAATTTAGATTAGTCAAACTTCAATACGGATATCGATTACCGATTGAAATATTCAAAAAAAAAAGAGGTCATGCCCTGAGCCTACACCCTGGACGTGGCTGGCACTCGAGAACCATTACTGACCCCAAGAGAACCCTTGGTCTGGCTTACTTACTCAGCGGAAGACTTAACTCAACACATATACATCTATAAAATAAACTGGAATGTTATAAAGGAACATTCAACTGACCATTAAGGCAAACTTAAGTCTCAACATAAAATAATGACAATGAAAAGACTAAAGAACTAACATATGACTTTCTATCTATGAAGCCTCTAAACAACTGAGATGAATGTCGGGATAGGCCCACGACATCCTAATGAACTAACCAATAAAATTGAAAGCAATAAAAGAGATCCTCCGGAAGCAAGGAGATTCACCACAAGACTCTGAGTGCTCAATTGAATTAACGATGTGCTGAATGCTGATCCTGGTTACTTGCGTCTGCATCATAAGAAGATGCAGGCCAACTGTACATTGAATGTATGAGTATGAGAGTTGGAATGCTAAACATAACTTAAGCTTGAAGGTAACTGAAGAACTTACCTGGCTCAAATCAACTCAACATAACTGAACTCATTTCAATATAAAGCAGTTTAAAACAAGTGAAATATAAAGAAAAGTTGTTTAAAACATGATGTCAACTCTGTGTGTATGCAAAGATACAATATAACTCTGAGATGTATGTAAAATACAAATAAACTGTGTATATAAGAATACTGTTACTTCTATTAGAGTTTCTCTAACCGACAACCATCACTTAAGAGCCATTGTGCCAAAACAACGTTTTGCCTCACGCTGTCAGGGTCGTCCTATACCTTGCCGAGGGTATAGAACATGAACTACTGAGTGGATCCACTAGTTTATGGTAAAAAACACTAAAGGAATCGTCTAAAAAGTATGACCCTTTTCTACCCATAATGGCTACATGGTTTATGGGGGCTGTGCAGTTGTTTGAACTCTCCCTCATATCGGTGCTCAATACTACTCCCAAAACATGATACTAGCTCTTATGTTTAAAATCATACTTCTTTCTGTGATTTGAGATAATTGCTCAAAACTTAGCTCAAAAGATATCTTGGAAATCAAAGTTTTCTCTCTTGCTTAATTGTGAAAGCATAAACTCTTTACTGAAAACTAGCTCAAAGGCTCTTTGGAAATCAAGGTTTCCTTTCTTGTTTAAATGTGAAAATATTTTAAACCCTTTGGGAATACATAGTCCCCATATACTTTTGAAGAAATGAACTTCAATCTTTACTTTTTCTCTTTACTCAACTTGAACTTTAAGTCTTAAAACAAAGTTAAAAGCATATGCAAGAGACTTCTTGAAAAGACTCGAAGACCTTCCTAGACTTGGCTCTTGACTTTCCTTGAATTTAAATTTATAAGGTTATGATTCATGTTTCTGGATGATTTCTAGATGTTTAGAAGTCATTTAAAGTAGTTAGAATCAATAGGAAGTGTTAGTACACTTTAGAAGAACTTAAACGGGCTAAACGACGAAAACCTGGTGAAAAACGATGATCCGGGCGCGTCCTTGGCACGCCGCGCCAGCCCCAACTTACTGGGGCTCTAATCTGGTGCACTGCTGTCGCGCCGCGCCAGCCTCTCGGGCGCTACGGGGGCGCGTCGCACCAGCCCCTTCCCAGGCAAACCCGACGAACTTTTCAACTCATTTTCTGATCCTAAATCATTTTTAATCGATTCTTTTTCTCAATACTTCTTAGATTCAGATACCCAAAACATGTACACTAGAATCCAACTCGAAACAACTCTTAACATTGCTAAAATGTCTCAAGAAAACCCATCAATGACATATATGTTCAAGAATGAAAGAAATCTCAAGAACATCAAATTCTAACTCTTTTAGGACGAAAATCGCTGAATTAAACATGTTTGGCGCATGGGTGAGCTAACCCAATGCTATGTGATCTAACATACCTCGTAGGGATCGCCCCTTGATGAAATCAACGATCTTAGCTTCAAGAACTTGATGATTTCTTTGCTTCTCCTTCTCTTTTCTCCTCTTCTTTGCCCTTCTCTAAAACCCTAACTCTTTTTTCAAAAGCGTAAACTGACTAAGATCAGTTTAGACCCCAATTAATTACCCAAAAATGAAATAAAATAATTAGGTAAGGAAAAGACCAAACTACCCTTCTAAAATCCAGATTGGACTTTCCTTAACTAGACAGTCCAACTTCTGATAGACATATCTCACTCATACAAACTCAGAATCACGCAAACTCGGTGGCTTTGGAAATATTATTCCAAGATTTTTCCTACTATATCTGGAAACACTACTAATTCATCCTGATCTAGGAGTTATGGTCATTTGAAGTTGACCCAAAACTCATTCTTAACTTAACTTACGCAAATTTCCAGATTTCACATTCTTTCCAAAAATAACTATTTCCAATTTTAACTCTTCCTAGTTCTTTCAAATTGCGAGATGTTACAATATCTCCCCCTTGGGAACATTCGTCCTCGAATGAGATTACTCTTACTAGGCTAAGGGTGTAATATCTAACATTCAGCTCAACACCCAACAAGCAATTCAATTACAACATGCTAACTTATAAATTAAAGAGTACTAACAAGAGAATTAGTACCTTGATCTGGAATTTCTATGGATTAGAAGAGATGTGGATATCTCTTCTTCATATCCTCCTTAGCTTCCCAAGTAGCTTCCTCAACAAATTGGTTCCTCCAAAGGACTTTGATTGATCCTACTTCCTTAGTCCTCAACTTGCGAATTTGGCGATCTAGAATCTGAATCGGAATCTCCTCATAAGATAAGCTATCCTTGATCCCAATATTTTCAGTTGGTATGATCAATGAAGGATCACCAATGAACTTCTTCAACATGAAAATATGAAATACCGGATGAACCGTTGCTAACTCTTGGGGTAGCTCTAACTCATAAGCTAATTTGCCAATTCTTTTGGAAATTCTATAAGGACTAATATATCGAGGACTAAGCTTCCTCTTCTTACCAAATCTCATAACACCTTTCATGGGCGAAACTTTTAAATACATCCAATCATCTACTTCAAACTCTAACTCCCTTCTCTTAACATCAGTGTAGGATTTCTAACGACTCTGCGTCGTTTTCAACCTTTCTTGAATCACTTTCACCTTCTCCATAGCTTGATGAACTAAATTGGGTCCTATCAACCCTGCTTCACCAACTTCAAACCATCCAATAGGAGATCTGTATCTTCTCACATAAAGAGGTTCATAAGGAGCTATTTGGATGCTAGAGTGGTAACTATTGTTGTAAGCGAACTCGATGAGAGGTAGGTGATCATCCCAATTTCCTTTGAAATCAATCACACAAGACCTCAAAATATCATCTAAGGTCTGAATAGTGTGCTCTGCTTTCCCATCTATATGAGGATGAAAGGCAGTACTTAAGTTCACCTTTGAACCCAAGCCTTTTTGGAATGACTTCCAAAACTGTGCAGTAAATTGCAAACCTCTGTGTGAATTAATGGAGACCGGAAACCCATGAAATCTTACCACCTCTTGAAGATACAACTTTAGCATAATCTTCTACTGAATGAGTAATCTTTACCGGCAAAAAGTGGGCTGACTTTGTCATTCTATCAACAATCACCCAAATAGAATCATGCTGCCTGCGAGACCTTGGTAAGCCTGTGATGAAATCCATATTAATCATCTCCCTTTCCATTCCAGAATTTCTATATTTTGAGCCATACCTCCTGGCCTTTGGTGCTCTACTTTAACTTGTTGGCAATTCGAACACTTAGCAACAAATTTTGCAATGCCCTTCTTCATACTACTCCACCAATAAACTTCTCTCAAATCACGATACATCTTTATGGAACCCGGATGAATGGAATATCTGGAGCTATGAGCTTCCTTCATGATCCTCTTTTGGAGTTCATCCATCCTTGGTACACACAATCTACCTTGATACCTCAACACACCATCTCCTCCTTGTTCAAAACCATTACCTTTTGCTTATGAACATTTGCCTTCAAATCAAGCAAAATGGGATTTAATTTATAAACCGTAAAGCCTTGCGTACCTTCTGAGTGTTAAAACATATTGAAACTAAAACTTGTAGTGTTGATTTAATTTATATATTTACTATAAGTATGTAATAGAAACTTTACATGAAATAGTAATAAGGTTGATATCAGTCAAAACCTGACAAATATTTAAACACTCCTATTGATAATGTTGATATCTACCTATTAAAATTATAAAGAAAATTGTATTGTAAATTTATTTAATATTCAGATCCTTAAAAGTATTTTAAGAATAATGCATCAAAAAATATATTATAATCAACATTACAATATTTAGCAATAACGCAAAAGGCAGATAAATTAACTAGTATTGTTACATAGTGTCACTCAAACTAGTACATAAAACAGAAGCATATACTCACAAGTCACAAGGAGCATACATATTTATTCTACACTGCTAAACATAATGAAAGTAAATTGAATTCAGACACCACAATAGGTCTTCAAAGCAGATTCACATTGCAAGCCTTCTTCGGTGTAGCGAAAAGTAAGGAACTCAAGATGATTATATGGCCTAAAGAGTAAAGGATGGTCTTCATCTATCAGCTCTTTTGGTGTCTTTATCGTATATCCATCTTTAGGTGTTGAAAACAAACCAACTGAGTACCTTGTCTCATTTCCTCTCATCAACAGTACTCTATGATATGGTGCATGCATCCTACCATTTGTCCAGGCCTGCATATAAAACAACCCTTCATATTCAAAAGTTGAAAAATCAAAAAAAAAAAAAAAACTAATTAAGTACGTTTAAACATTTGTACACGAACAGTATAAAAGATTTTTAATATATAATCTAAGTCGTCTGAAAAAATAGTTATACATATTCGCCCATAAAAATGGGATAATTAAACTAAAAATAAGACATGTTAGATGTCATGACGGGTTAAAATAAGTTGATATTATAATTTGTCCTTTCTCTATTTAGTGGCAGAGAAAATTACACTGCATATATTGATAAAATTACTTCATATTAAATTTTGAATACCCTTGATAAAAAAAAATCTAGTTTCTCAACAGTATATATCAGGTGGTCAATAATTTTGTTTTTATTTTATTTTATAAAGAAAATAAAAGTAAAGGTAAAGAGATCGTTCATAATGTTGGAATAACTTACATGTAGTGAGTCTCCAATTATGACAGTAAAAGTGCCTGGTGTAGGATTAATATTTTTCCACTGTCCATCTTTGGTCAAAAGTTGAAGACCGTTTACCTGATTTTGGTATAGTATTGTAAGAATTTTCGTGTCTGTGTGAGCCCTTAGTCCCATTTCAGTCTCACTGCTTTGAGGTGTTTTATGCTTGGTCAATCGAAAAAGTAGTTTGATGAATTCATATGCTCATCCATGTACTTTTCCACCCCTAAACTCTCCACAATCATCCTCCTTATTGTTTGATCTAACTCTGATAATTACTCTGAGTATGACTGGATAGTTTTACTGCAAGCATACATATATAAAATAAAATAAAAACAATAATAATAATCATGTATTAATGGAGAAGATTAATGTTTTTACCAAAAAGAAGGATTTCCTTGGGGCCATAAAATTTGAGTAAATTTTTCAACTTTATGAGGGATGTTAGAATCATCAATGCCCATGCTTTCATAGAGTGGAACAGAATGGTGTTGTCCCACATAGCCATGAAAGGGTTTGGTTGAAATGTTTTTAAGTTTGGTTTGTAAAGGAAGATCAAAAACCTCTTTTGAGACTTCAAAAATAGATTTTTGAAGATGTATTGGAATTTTATCAAAGGAAGCTTCAAAACAACCATATTCAACTAGTGATTTGTAAACTTGGTTTTTCACTTGATTCCATATAAGTGTGTCTGGCTTTAGATCTTCATGAGAAAAGTTTATTTCTGGAAGCTTGATATTTTTGGACCCCATTTTTTTTCTAAGAATGATAGATGATTTATATATATTTATTTGCTTAATTCTACGCATGCAATTGAATCTATTTATAAAGAATTTGAAATAACACAACCTTTAGGTTGAGTGAAGGTAAGTACTTTTCCCATGTTGCTAATTGTTTATTAATTCAACGATAAGTAGGCCTTCCTAATTTATAGCATTGTTGCTAAACAAATTAAGCTTCTTAGGTACGTACGTATAGCTAGGCATAGTTTGGGCAAAATTATATTGAAATTCAATATTTTTGAAATTTTGGTTTGAATTTTGTATGAGGGCAAAGAGTCAAACAATAATCACCACAACATGAAATATGAACCAATATTCGAGCAAAATTATGATAACTTCCTCAATTTGCAAGATAAAATATATTATTGTAAAATTTAATCAAAAGATTAGACTCATACAAATCTCAATCTAACATTACATACAAAAAATACACATTAGGAGTGTAAAAATATATTGAAACCAAAACTTATAATGTTGAGTTAATTTATATATTTACTATAAGTATGTTGTAGAAACTTCACATGAAATAGTAGTAAGGTTGATATCGGTCAAAACTCGACGAATATTTAAACACACGTGAATTTATGTTTGGTTTAAATGAATAATGTTGTTGATATCTATCTATTAAAATTATAAAGAAAATTGTAGTGTAGATTTATTTAATATTCAGAAACTTAAAAGTATTTTGAGAATGATGCATCAATAAAATATATTGTAATCAACGTCACAATATTTAGCAATCACGCAAAAGGTAACTAGTATTATTATTATCACTCAAACTAGTACATAAAACACAAACATATACTCACAAGGAGCATGCATATTTATTCGTACATGACTAGTAAACATAATGAAAGTAAATTGAATTCAGACACCACAATAGGTCTTCAAAGCAGATTCACATTGTAAGCCTTCTTCAGTGTAGCTAGAAGTAAGGAATACAAGATGATTATATCGCTTAAAGAGTAAAGAATGGTCTTCATCTACCAGCTCTTCTGGTGCTTTTATCGTAAATCCATCTTTAGGTGTTGAAAACAGAGCAATTGAGTACCTTGTCTCATTTCCTCTCATCAACACTCTGATATGGTAAATGTATCCTACCATTTGTCCAAACTTACATATAAAAACAACCCTTTATAGTCAAAATTGAAAGATAAAAAAAAAAGCTAAGTACGTTTGAACTTTTATACACTGACAATACAAAAGATTTTTTTAAAATTAAGTCATCCGAAAAAATAGTTATACATAATTGCCCATAAAAATAAGACATGTTAGATGTCATAATTGGTATAATTGGTTAAAATAAATTGATATTATAATTTGTCCTTTTTATATTTAGTGGCAGAGAAAATTATACTACACATATTGCTTAAAATTATTATATATTAAATCTTGAATATCTTTAATAAAATCTCTAGTTTCTCAATAGTATATATCGAGTGGTCAGTAATTTTGTTTTTATTTTATTTTATTTTATAAGGAAAATAAAAGCAAAGGTAAAGAGATTGTTCATAATGTTGGAATAGCTTACACGTAAGTGAGTCTCCAATCATGATTGTAAATGTGTCTGGTGTAGAATCAATATTTTTCCACTGTCCATCTTTGGTCAAAAGTTGAAGACCATTTACCTGATTTTGGTATATTATAGTAAGAATTTTCTTGTATGTGTGAGCACTTAGTCAAATTTCAGTCTCACTGCTTTAAGGTGTTTTAAACTTGATCAATCGAAGAAGGTAGTTTTTTGAATTCATATGCTCATCCATGTACTTTTCCACCACTAAACTCTCCACAATCATCCTTCTTATTGTTTGGTCTAACTCTGATAATTGCTCAGAGTATGATCACTGAACAATTTTACTGCAAGCATATGTAAAAATAAAATAAAAACAATAATAAGATGCATGTATTAATGGAGAAGATTAATGTTTTACCAAAAAGAAGGATTTCCTTGGGGGCATAAAATTTGAGTGAATTTTTCAGCTTTATGAGGGATGTTAGAATCATCAATGCCTATGCTTTCAAAGAGTGGAATAGGATGGTATTGTCCCACATAGCCATGAAAGGGTTTGGTTGAAATGTTTTGAAGTTTGGTTTCTAAAGGGGGATCAAAAATCTCTTGTGAGAATTCAAAAATGGATTTTTTAAAGTGTATTGGAATTTTATTAAAGAAAGCTTCAAAACAATCATATTCTATTAGTGCTTTGTGGACTTGGCTTTTCACTTGATTTCATAGTGTGCCTAGCTTTAGATCTTCATGAGAAAGTCTATTTTAGGAAGCTTGATGTTTTCACAATTCATATTTCTTTGGAAGAAGAGATTTTTGTTATATGTTTGTTTATGCTTAATTATATGCATGCAGTTGAACTTATTTATATAGAATTTGGAATAACAGAACCTAAAATGTTGTTTATTGATTCAAAGATAAGTAGGCATAGTTTGGGGAAAATTGAAATACAATATTTTTTATTTTTTATTTTGGTTTGTATTTAATCTAGACTACGAATTTTGACTTTTGAATTTTCAGATACATATCTAAAATTCTAGAAAAAGGTATACCTTATATCTAATTCTAATGATTATGCATATGCCCATATACCTAATACTAAGTCTAATACCATATTAAATCAAGAAAAAACTACATAAGACATACTTTTTATGTATCTTACATTGAGATACATGTATTTTTGTTATCAGATACACAAAAATAGTAAGGTGAGCGATATTGGGATCGAGTGAGGCGAGCAAGATCCATATGTATCCAAATACATGTGAATGTATCTCACTTGGTACATACTAGATACATGTATTTGTATGTATTTGGAGTGAGCACATGTATCCAAGATGAGAGAGTGGCAAGCGATGTGGGAGAGAGGCGAGCGAGATTTGCTATATATCTCAGATACATATGAATTCACTTGTATTCAATGTATGTACAACAAATTACACTTAAATTTGACCTTATATATCTGAAATACATGTATCTGGACGTATCTGGAAGTACCAAAATCTGATAAGATACGTAATATTAAAATTAGAATATATCTAAATAATTAGCTCTTAAACTAGTGAAATTTACGTAAGTTCCCTTAAATCACTATACAGCCTAATAGGCTAATGAATAGTGCAAACTAATGAGATGCATCCGGCCGTATATTGTTGTTGTTATTTGAAGAATTGTGACATTGGGTCCTTAAGGAAGTATATTAATAAATGTTTAAATTGAGTTTTTAACTAGATCTTCCCAAATGATTCATTACTCTGATTTTATAGTTAATTAATCTCTAAAAATTAAATACTCCCTCAGTTTATTTTTATGTGTCTGTTATAGTAAAAATAGTTGTTTAATAATAATATTTGTCCAATTTGAAAAATTAAGAGATAATTTATCATTTCAAGTCTGCTTTACCCTTAAAATTAAATACCTCTTCTGTCCCTTTTTACTTATCCAATTTTGATTTTTTACTTGTCACTTTTGACAAATCAAGAAAAGACGATGTTTCTTACCTATTATGCCTTCAATTTATTTAAAGAGTTAATGTTTTTGAAAAAAGGTATAGAACCTATTTAATGAGTAATTGATATTGGAATTCTACTCTCCTTGTTCCTTTTTACTTGTCCGCTTTTTTCTTTTTACTTGTCCATTTTGTCAAATCAAGAAAGAACAATTTTTTTTTATCTATTATACCCTCAATTAATTTTAAAAAAGGTAAAACCTCTTTAAATTAGTAAATTAATCTTGGAATTCTATAAATTAATAGGGGTAAAATTATAAAATCACTTGTCTATTATTATTTACTTAATATGTGTGTCAAGTTAAAAATGAACAAGTAAATAGGGACTGAGGGAATAACAATTAATAAGAATAAAATGGTAAATTCACTATATCAATTATAATTTTCTTAATAGGTGTGTCAAATAAAAAATAGACGAGTAAATAGGGACAGAGCCACAGAGATGGTACTATTCTACATCCAATGCATTTCTCAAAGTATTAAATTTAATATATTCAAAGAGTAATGTAGTTGTAATACGTATTCCTATTATTTATTATTTATTAAGATGTGTGTCAAATCAATAATGAACTATTATTATTGGACGGAGAAGTAATATATTTATACTGACAGCACATTATTCAATTGTTGAAAAATCCTACTGCTCTTTTAAAGAATTATTAAATTAAAAAGACAATTTTTTTGTGAATACACGTGATTATCTTATCTTTTTTCTGCTCTTTATCTCTATTAGTCTTTTTAAACGTAGAAAAAAGTTATTGTAATATTATCCAAAAATATTGTGAATTTCAATTGATTAAAATGTCTAAATAAATGATGAAATGTGTAACTCATCGGCTATCTAAAATATAATTAATATGTTGAACAAAGGGGAATAGATGTATACAGACGTATATGAATCATCTAACTAATTTCTTTAAAATAAAATTATTTCATTGCTTGATCACACGTACCTTTTTATTAAAGTCTAAAGTGCTCACCACTTTACTATAGATACTGATTATATGGAAATTTTGATCATGACTTGTATCAAATATTTGATGTGCAAAATAAAATAGATTTCTACGCTTTAAAGGATGTAGAGGACCATAGAGAAAAGGACAACCCAATATTATTCATTCCATTTCAATTGGCGTAACATCATTTAATTAGGTACAAATTTATTTAGAAAAAAAATAAAAACTTTTAAAATTTGTGATTCAAAATAATTTTAAATACTTATATAGATGACTGAGAAAATGCTACTTAATACTTATATTCAAATAAACATGTGCTTTTTGAATGGGTTAGATAAAGATCTTTTGGCAAAATAGGATAAGGTCGAAAAATCAAACAATAATCACCACAACAAGAAATATTATGACTTAACTTCCTCAATTTTTAAGATAAAATATATTATTTTGATAAATAATAACTTTATTTTTGTAATCAATAAAGAACAATATATTACAAATTTATTGCTCAGATATTGCACTAAAGTGAAAACAACTTATTTTTGTATGAAAACAACGCAGAAAGATGATTATGTTGGACTGAGGAAGATTTTATCGATAAACGCTAAAGTGAGTGATATCATTAACACTAAATTATTCATCTTGCTTCTCATATTAAACATGAAAAATTAAATTAGAGCTTAAAAAAATCAAATTCCTAAGATACATAAAAAAGAATAATTAAATCATCATCTAGAAAAGAAAATAAATTGCATAACTATCACGTACAATATCTTATTGTGTTCATTATACAAACAAGCAATATAAGGGTCAATTACTCGGCTGGATGCCTGGAATATAATTTTTTTTTTTTAAAATTAAATAAGTTCTATTATGGGAAAAACTACTTATTCGAGGGAAATACAAAAATACATGATAGGAGTATAAAAATATATTGAAACTAAAACTTGTAATGTTAATGCGCACAATTCAAATATTTATTATAAGTAATAAAGTTGATATTGATATTTCTCTATCATGCAAAGCGTGGATAAATTAACTAGTATTATTCTTCATACTAGTACATAAACACAAATATACACTCACAAGGAGTATACTTATTTATTCTACTAGTAAACTAATCAATTAAATTAAATTCAGATTCCACAATAGGTCTTCAAAGCAGATTCACATTTCATGCCTTCTTCAGTGTAGCTGAAAGTAATAAATTCAAGATGAGTAAAGGGCTTATAAAGTAAAGGATATTCTTCATCTACCAGCTCTTTTGGTGCCTTTATCATGTATCCTGCTTTAGGTATTGTAAACAAACCAACGGAGTACCTTGCTTCATTTCCTTTCATCACCACTTTATGAAATGGTGCATGCATTCGACCATTTGTCCATGCCTACGTACAAAAACAATACTTATTATATTAAAAAAAACCTAAAAAATTGAAAGATAGAAAACTATGTACTTTCGAACTTCTATACACTGACAATATAAAATAAAATAAAAATCACAAGTTAAGTCATCTAAAACAATAGTTATCGATAATCTCCCATAATAAATGATATTAGTAACCTAAAGAATAAGACATGTTATATATATACATATATACATATATATACATATATACATATATACATATATATATATACATATATACATATATATATATATATATATACATATATATATGTATATATATATATATATATATAGAGAGAGAGAGAGAGAGATGAAAAATTATCATATATTAAATCTTGAATATTCTTGATCAAATTTCTAGTTTTACAACAATTTTAGTTTTAATAAATTGGAAGAGCTTACATGTAGTGAGTCTCCAATTAAGACAATAAATGTGTCTGGTGTAGGATCAACATTGATCCACTGCCCATCTTTGGTCAAAACTTGAAGACCATTCACTTGATTTTGGTATAGTATGGTAATATTGCTCTTGTCTGTGTGAGAACTTAGTCCCATTTCATTCTCACTACTTTGAGGTATTTTATACTTCATCAATCGAAGAAGGTAGATAGTCGAATTCATATGCTCATCCACGTAATTTTCCACCCCTAAACTCTCCAAAATCATTCTTCGTACCGTTTGATCTAACTCTGATAGTTGCTCTGAGTATGATTGAATAGTTTTACTGTCAATACACATAAAAATAAATAAGACTTTTCAACTTTGTGGTTTTATATTTAAGTTTTGTCAAATGTAAAAAAGTTTCATTTAATCTTCTGGCTTGAAACATGCAACGTGGAAAGTTGAAATTAAAATGTTACCAAAAAAGAAAAGAGGTCATTCTTTTTTAACAGACTAAAAATGAAAGTAGTTCATTCTTTTTTAAACAAGGAAGTAAGAATAAATGGAGAAGATTAATGTTTTACCAGAAAGAAGTATTTCCTTGAGGCCATAGAATTTGAGTGAATTTTTCAGCTTTATGTGGGATGTTAGCATCATCAATGCCCATGCTTTCATATAGTGGAATTGAAGGGTGGTAGAATCCAACATAGCCATTGAAGGTTTTGGTTCTAATGCTTTTAAGTTTGGTTTGTGAAGGGAGATCAAAAAGCTCTTGTGAGGATTCAAAAATGGATTTTCTAAGGTGTATTGGAATTTTATCAAAGGAAGCTTCAAAACAACCATATTCTACTAGTGCTTTGTGGACTTGGCTTTTCACTTGGTTCCATACAAGTGTGCCTGGCTTTAGATCTTCATAAGAAAAGTCTATTTTTGAAAGTTTGATGTTTTTAGAATCCATATTTATTTCTTGAATAAGAGATTTTTGTTGTATGATTGTTATGCTTAATTCCATGCATGTAGCTAAACCTATTTATAGAATTTTGAATAAGATAATTCTTAAATGTTGTGTACGTATAAAGGTATCAAAACTTATTTAAATTTTAATTTCATAAATTATAATTTTAAAAAATCATATTCAATTCGAACGGCTTAAACGCCCAACCCTATTCTTAGGTGGGCTTGTAAGGATATCAAAAGATTGAATAAGCTAAAATAATATGTTTATTTAATAATATTATTAAAATTAGATTTTTCTAATTGATTCTTTACTCTGAATTCAAATTATGTTTTAGTTATATAATCTCTTTTTATCTAGTGATATATCTATACTGGCAACACATGATTCAATTGTTGAAGAAGCGGCCTATTGTTCACTTTTAAAGAATGAAATTATTAAAGATAAAATTATTTGTGAAAGTAAACAAGTGAATAAATATATTTATTCTCCTATTCTTTATCTCTTTTACTCTTTTTAAAGAAAAGAAAAGTTCTTATAATATTAGCCGAACATATTGTGAATTCATTTGATAAAAATGTCTAGATAAATGATGAAACATGTAATTTATCAGCTTTCAAAGATATAAGTATGTTGAATAAAGTGGAATATATGTGTACTGACGTTAATGTACTTTTTTGCAATTAATTATATATGTTTTAGCTTTCGTCAGAATTATTTCTAGTATTAAAAAGATTAATTATCTCACAAAATCTCATCCATTTATGGATATTTTTTTTATTTTTTATGTACATTGTTATTAACAATGTACAGTACTACTTTTAGAAACATTTATAAATGAACCATTCTATTAAAAACTTGATTATGACTTGTACCAAATATTTGGTGTGCAAAAACAAACAAACATACCTCTACGCTTTAAAGGAAGTAGAGGACTAGTATAGCTAAAAGGACCATCCAAAATAATTTCTCTCGTCTTTATTTATGTGATACCATTTAAATATTGGGAAAAGGGCAAAAATATTCCTCAACTTTATTTTATTGGTTGACTATGTCCTTACCGTTAAAACGAAGTTATTTTTACTCCTACCATTTCTAATTTTACCATTTCTACCCCTCAATTGGATAAAAACCCAAATCAACTAAAATTACCCAATTTCAATTCAATGACCCGATTTCTGTTTTAATCCAAATCCGATCCATTTATATCAAATTAAAACCCTAAACCCATCTCACTAATCTTCTCCATCTCCTTCCTCCATTGAAACACATGCTACAAAAATTGACAGAAAATGTTCTGTAGTAAAACTCATGCATATTTGTCTTTCCTACTAAAATTTCACCACTATTTCGTAATCTTGACACAGAAACCCCATCTGCCTTCACCTGGCAAACCTCATGAAACCATTTAGAACCACCTGCACTTTTTTACGGGGAAAAATGTTCAGCTAAAAATGGCAGATATATGTACAAAGGAAATATGAAGTTAAACAAATACCCTTTGAAGGATGAAAATAGCAATCAATGTCATCCTTGACTGCAATGAAAATCCCATCCAAGATTGATAGTGGGTTTCCTCCATGACCACATTCAATAGAGGAAGTGGATGAAAGAAGATAATAGAGATTTAGCACACTAGTGTGGTCGGAGCTTGGAGCTCGTTCAATCATCATATTTTACTTTCCTCCGTGCAGATCTGAAACTATGATATTGCTTGCTTGTTGAACCTAGCCGGATATGAAGTTGTACCTGTTGTTTTCAAGCCTTGGTGATCGCCTGATTGTGTTGTTGGTTTGATCTGTTAGCTGTGCTTCAGTTGTTTTCCGGTGGGGTTTTGGTCAGGGTTTTGTTGGTTGGTTGTTTGGAGGCCGGAGAACTGGTTGTCTGGTGGTCATTTGCTGGTTGTTTTAGCTTAGGTGACGGAGGTCTGGGTTCTGGTGGGCTGAAGTGTGATTTTACCATCGTATTTTGGCATGGAGAAGGTGGTGTTTGAGAGCTATTTCAAGTCGGTTTCGCGGCTGTTTAATGTTGTTCCAGCTTGGAACTAGCCGGAAATGGAGAAGAAAGGTCATGTTGTGGTCACCGGAAAGTAGAGGAAAATGGGTTTGTTGTTAATGTTTTCTGCTTGGTGTGTTTCTGGTTTTTGGGGGTTTTGAGTGGTGGTTTCAGGTGGTCGTTTGGAGGTTGTTTCGGTGGTGTTTCGCTAGAAAAAGGAGAAAATGAATGGGGGCTTTGGGTTGCCGGAGCTTGATTTGGGGTTTTAATTTTGTATAAATGGGTCGGGTTCAGATTAAAAAGAGAAAATTGGGTCGTTTAATTAAAATTGGGTAATTTTAGTTGATTTGGGTTTTCCATCCAATTGAGGGGTAAAAATGGTGAAATTAGTAACGACGAGGGTAAAAATAACATCATTTTAACGGTAAGGGCATAGTCAACCAATAAAACAAAGTTGAAGGGTATTTTTGACCATTTTCCCTTAAATATATACGAAGTTTTTTTAAAAAAAAAACTTTTGAAATTTGTGGTCTAAAATAACCTTAAATATCTATATGACTATAAATTATCTTATAAATGTATTTCTAAATATAAAAATATAATATGTTTTTTGAAATAGTAAAAAAAAAATAAGAATAAGGATAAAAAAAAAAGGGAAAATTGTGCATTATAGCAAATTATTAATTCAAAATAAATGATATAGCTACAGTTCCATTTAATTCCAATTCGCAACAAACACATTGTCATTCATTTCTCTCCTCTGCATCTCGCTCGTCACTCTTAGTTCTCTCTCTCGCCTTTCTCATTTTATATAAACACAAATGTATAAATTGTGTTTGTGTTTGTATAAAGCGAGAGAGATTATATATACAAATACAAATACATATATTTCCGTCCTATACACTTATAATTATACTAATACAATTTTTTCTCTGCCTAGTTCTCTTTTGTCTTTCTCTCTCTCGCTTTATACAAACACAAATTATACAAATACAATGTATAATTTGTGTTTGTATAAAGTGAGAAAGAAATTTGATATACAAATACAAATATTTTAACTCGATTCAATTGTATACAAATTTAAATTTTATGCAGATATACAAACACAATCATTGATACATATTGTAACATCTCGCAAATTGAAATAACTAGGAAGAAGCATATAATTGGAAATAGTCATTTTTGGAAAGAATGAAAATCTGGAAAATTTGTTTAAGTTAGGGAAAGTTGAGTTTTGGTCAACTTCAAACAGCCATAAATCCTAACTCATGATGATTTGGGTGTACTTCCAGATATGGTTGGAAAGATCTTGGAATGTTCTTTCCAACTCCGCCGAGTTTACGCGATTCCGAGTTTGTATGAGTAATTTATTCTCTTTGGAAGTTGGGCTATTGGATTAAGAAAAGTCTAATCTAGATTTTGGAAGGGTAATTTAGTCTTTTCCTTACTTAATTATTCTGATTCATTTTTAAGAGTTTAATTAGGGTAAATTCAGATTTTTAGTCTGTTTTAGAAAAGTGAATTTCACACTAGGGCTTGGAGAAGAAGAGAAAAGAGGAGAAAGGAGAAGAACGTTCAAGATTCGTCGATTTCGTCAAGGATAGCTTGTGGATTTCGTCGGGGATGATCCCTAAAAAGGTATGTGAGATCACATAGCGTTGGGTTAGTTCACCCACACGCCAAACATGATTCAATTTGGCAAGGTTATATTGATTTGAAAGTAAATCCTCTGAGTTCTTGATGAAATTCGTTTGAATTCTTGTGGGTTGTGTTGTAGAGGTTTGCTTGATGTTTGGTTCATATTTTTGGGTGTAATTTCGAGTTGAATCTGGTATATATTGAGGATATAATTGATTCTAAGTGTTTGGGGAAAGAACTAAGTTGATTGGGAGGATTTAGAGTTGAAAGGCGAAGAAGAAAAGTCGGGAAACACCTGGGGAGGGCACTAGCGCGTCAGGCCTCTCAAAGCCCCAAAAAAGGGTCTCTGATTGTTGAGCTCTGGGGCGCCGCGTAAGCCAGAGCGCCCAACTTAGTCCCTGAATCTCAAGGGCTGGCGCCCTGCGCCTCTCAGAGCACCAGGGACGCCAGTTCTTCCCATTCTTCTCCCATCTTTTCGTACTTGTTCCTTAGCAATGTACTTATGTTTTCTAGTTGATTCCAACACTCTAAGGTACATCTAAGCATCATGAAATCATCCATAAACATGAGATCATGAACCTTGAATCCATAATCCAATTCAAGAAAATTTAGGATCAAAGTCAAGAGCAGTTAAGAGTCAAGTCTAGAAGTTAAGAAGCAAGTCAAAGCAAAGTTTTTAAAGTTTTCCAAAAGTCTTTTACAAACGTTTTAACTTTGTTTAAAGACTTAAGTTTTGAGTTCAGTATAGAGTAAAATTAAAGTTCATTTCTTCAAAAGTATATGGGGACTATGTATTCCCAAAGGATTTAAAATGTTTTCACATTTAAACAAGAAAGGAAACCTCAATTTTTAAAGAGCCTTCGGGCTAGTTTTCATAGAAGAGTAATCACTTTTTAAATGAAGCAAGAGAGGAAACTTTGATTTCCAAGATAGCCTTTGAGCTAAGTTTTTGAGCACTAATCTCAAATCACAGAAAGAAGTATGTTTTTAAACATAAGAGCTAATAATATTATAATTTTGGGAGTAGTATTGAGGACCGATATGGGGGAGAGTTCAGACAACTCACAGCCCCCATAAATCATGTAGCCATCATGGATAGAAAAGGGTCATACTTTTTAGATGATTCATTTAGTGTTTTTTAGCATAGACTAGTGGATCCACTTAGTGAGTTAAGTTCTATACCCCCGGCAAGGTATATGATGGTCCTTGGCAGCGTGAGGTAAAATCTTGTATCATCACTATAGCTCTTAAGTGATGGTTCTCGGTTAGAGAAACTCCTACAACAGTATTTGGTATTTTTATATACAAACAGAGTTCATATTGTATATTTGCATACATACAGAGTTATTATTGTATTTCTAAATACACAGAGTTGACATAATATTTTAAACAACTTTTTCTTATATTACACTTATTTTTAAACTGCTTTATATTGAAGTGAGTTCAGTTATGTTGAGTTGAGTTGAGCCAGGTAAGTTCTTCAGTTCCTTTCAGATTCTTTTCAAGCTTAAGTTGTGTTTAGCATTCCAACTCGCATACTCGTACATTCAATGTACTGATGTCAGTTGGCCTCCATCGTCTTATGATGCAGACGCAGGTAACCAGGATCATCATCCAGCGCATCGTTGATCCAGTTGAGCTTCAGAGTTGTTGGTGAGCCTCCTTGCATTTCGGAGGATCCCCACTTTTTTATTACTTTATCATTTTAGTTCATTAGGATGTCGTGGGTCTGTCCCGACATCCATCTCAATTGTTTTAGAGGCTTCATAGATAGTCCGTCAGATGTTAGTTCATTCGTCATCATTTTGTTATTGGCTTATGTACATATTTGAGTTGTCATTTTGGCTAAGTTAAATATTTATTTTTAAAACATTATGAGTTCAGTTTGAGACATGTTGAGTTATATTGTATTTGGATTCTCTTTCTTGTGTCTAAGTCTTCTGTTGAGTGAGTAAGTCAGGCCAAGGGTTCGCTTGGGGCCAGCAATGGTTCTCGAGTGCCAGCCACGTCCGGGGTGTAGGCTCGTGGCGCGCATATACATAGTAGTTACATATATACAATTATCTAACCGATATACATATACAACTCACCACTGTCCACTCACTGCCCCCCGCCCCCCTCTCTTCTCTCTCCTAATCTCGCTCGTCACTCTAACCTAACTCATAAAACATATACCTATCTATACAAACGCAATTTTCATAGACACAGACGCCCGATTTATACAAATCGCCGCGATTTATACAAATCAGATGCTCCATAGCAAGCTATATTTGCTATAAAGCGTAAATAGCAAAATTATAACTATAAAGCACAAATATATTTTGTATGTTTGTTATTCCTAAAACTTACTCTAAATAATACAAATTGCATTCAAATAAACATGTGTTTTTTTAATGCGTCAGAAAAGATGTTAAAATCAAAATAGGATCGGGGTAGGATACAAATAATAATGCTCAATTTTTTATTAATAAGCAGTAAAGAACAATTACAAATTCGCTGGCAGTAGAATAAAAAATAGAAACCAAAACCTAAATTTTGTCCTGCGATATTAAATCATTATTCGGATTTTATTAAATGAAAAGCATGGACAAAAATTATAAATATTCAAGATAGGGACAATTCGTGCAAAAACTGATTTGTCACCGCAAAATGAAAATTATTATTTTGAGTTGAATATTTTTGGAAGAAATCTATGACAAAAGCAATAAAAATAGAGCAACTTTCACATATAGCAAACACAAAATTCATATTTGTATGCTATAACAAACTTTGCATAATTGCGCTCCATAGCAAACATAAATATGTATGTTTCGCTATACATATACAAAATAAAGCAGTTGTATAATCTGCTTTGGTATACATATACAAAAAGATCAATTGTATAAAGTGAGAGACGCGAGTGAGCGAGCGAGCGAGATCTGGGAGAGTGGCGAGCGAGATCTGGGAGAGGGGAGAGAGGGGAACAAAAATATATGTATATATACAATTTTCACGCATTTTATA
>JAJOOS010001380.1:0-40969 GCA_029582725.1 Solanum chiquidenum | reverse complement strand
ATTTCTATTTAGATATTTATACTTTTATTTGAAAAAACCTTAATAAATATTATAAAGATAATTTTATTTGTGGATTTGATTAACAAGTAGTAACATTAGCATCATGTAATATTGTTTTGTTGATATTTATGATAATATTTTTAAATTATAATTTATAATTTATTTTAATAATTATAAAAAAAATATAATTTTTTAAAAAATGGGCTGGCCCGGCAAGCCTATAGCCCACGTACTTATGGGCTGGGCCGACTGTTTTTTGGCCCACACCAAAAATGGGCTAGCTCGGCCTGACCCGTAAAATGTCAAAGCTTGTATGGGTTAGCCCGGATGGGGTGGGCTAGCCCATATTGACATCTCTAGTATCAGCGCTTATATTATTGTATCCGTTTTGAGGAATTTCTGTAATTATAAACTTTTAAGGGACAAATTGTAATTTTATCTTAAAAGTATGTGATTTCTGTAATTTGCCCATATATTTTTGTATCAAATTTATTTCACGCGAGAATTTCATTTAAAATTTCGAACTTTATTTTTTTCCGATTGATACCATTCGAACAGACATTGCCTTTATGTCTGCACTTGTTGAGAAATCATTGGCTATAAATTTGGAGGGCTTTTCCGAAAAACTCTCCTCTTTTTTCACAACATTCTTCATCATTTTTAAAAGCAAAAACACAAGTATATAGTGTGTGATTTGCTCCAACATTTAAATTTGTATAGGTTTTGTAAATTGAGCTACCACTTTTACAGAATAGATTTTCGTGCTACCATGAGAGGAACTAATCCATAAACCTTGATTAATTAATAGTAAAATGATTAAATTTTTTAAAGATACAAACAAATTGTGAGTTCAATTTTTTTTTCATGCTTCATCTATTTTCTGACTTCCTGTTTCTAATACATCAATATTTGTTGGTTATCATATAACAAGGTTTGTTAGTAATAGCTACAAGTCCTCTTATATTCGTGCCACGTAAAAAAAAATTGTGAACAACAATATTAACAAATTCAATATAATTTTATAAATAAGGTCTGGAAAAAATGATATCTACACAATTTTATTTTTCTCTTATAAAAATAAAATAAAAATATTTCAGTAAATTCTACCAACAGACAAACATATGTTAAAAATTCAACTTGAGGCTTTTACAATATTATATTATATTACTATATTAGTAGTTTCATTTTGCTTAATCATTGTCTTTAATTTAATCTAATCACCGGTAAGCACCTAACCAGCCACCACCTCTGACTTAGCCATACGAAATATATTATCCTCCCATAAGTATAACTCTTGGGAATATTATATTCATTTAAAGGGGGAAAATGTCAAAAGGCTTTATCAATTTACTACTCCCTCCGTTTAAAAATAATTGAATTGTTCGGACATTTTTCATATTTCAAATTAACTTAATTGTTCAATCTTCAAAACTACTTTTAAAATATTCTTTCATTTTTACCCTTCATTTGAATTTTCTATGTGGTGAGTTCAAAAACTTTAAATGCTTTGAATTATTCTAAAGATTAATTTGACGATAATTAATAAAGGCAAAAAATGAAAAGAAATGTCTAACTTATGTCATATTCTTTTTTTCTTAAAGGGTGTAAAACACCCCAATAATTTTAACTATTTTGTCATTGAGACAATATTATTAAGGTTAGGGTAGGGCAAGGCAGGACACACTACGGGGCAGGTCTAGACTGAACAAGGTGGGTCAAAATTGTAGCGGGTCAAGGCTCGTCCTATATCACCCTGCCAAGCCCTACCCTAATTTTAGTTGCATTTTTCATTTTTCGATAGTCAAACTGTAAAAATTATTATCAATATTTCAAATTATATTTTTTCATTAAATTAACATGAGAAAGCTTATAACTTATAGTACTACTTTTGGTATATTTTTGAATATATAAATTTAAACTGTAAAATATTTATAAAGTGATTTAGTTTAAAAAAACTAATCAAACTAACGGAAAATTAACTCTCAAGCTTTATTATTTTGAATACTTCTAAAACATAAATATATAATTGCTTTGATTCTTTTAATTTTTTTCTTGGTGAACTTACCTACAAAAAACATAAATATATAATTGCTTTGATTCTTTTAAATTTTTTCTTGGTGAACTTACCTACAAAACTTAACATTGTTAGCTGGACTTTGAATATCTAATTCAAATTCTTCATCCAATTAAGCACATCTAACATATTCTCTTTTTTATTGTAACAGAATCATTATAATTGATGTCGTTGAATTTATATTTCGATTCCACCATATACTAAAGGAAATATTAGTTTAAAATGTATAGTAATTATGCTTTAGATTCTAAATTAAAGGGTTATAAGAAAGTCAAAGTGGAGATGCTATTTGATGTCATTTTATCTTATTTTACTTCACCAACAAAGGGAAAAAAATAGATGGAAAAAGTCACTGATCACCGTTTACCAACTCTTGCCATCATTGTTTTATTTATTCTATCAAAATTTAGTGACTTTAAACTACTAAAAAAAGAAAATGATTTTCACCAATCACTGAAAAAGACGTATGCCAATTTAATATTTTAAGAAGATGAATATGTGGTTACAAAACAAGTAGAGGAATAATTAATGCTTTTAAGTTTGAATAATTTATAAATAAAAAAATTGATGTAAGTTACCAGCCAAAATATATAAGCACATTTAAATTAGTTCTAAGATGTTCTGCTTGATTCTTTAGGTTAGCTAAGCGGATGAGTAGCCATTTGACAATTTTTTGTCTACATACCGAGCACATTTTTATTGTGCTAAATTTGAGATAAATCATTTAGTATTGATCTATTTTTAATTCACTTTTCAGATTCATATATACGAAAAATGAAAATATAGAACATTCTTTTCATTGATGAATAAAAAATTGTAAACATAATGATTTATTATTATGCAACTCATCTATTATTCGTCATTATGGACAATATGATGTTTACACATATTGATTAGAGATTATATATTACCCGCCATTATTTACCATGTCGACCCCGCTATGGTAATTAAAATCGTATTCAGATAAGTAATTGTTTTTAATAAAATTCAATTATATTCTCGAAAAATATTTTAAAACTTTTATTTAAGCTTTGCTAAACCAAAAATTTAGTGACAAAGTCTACTAATTTCAGGTCCCACTTCAAGCCAATCTTCTTCTATTTATCTTCTCTCCTTTTTAAATAATAATAATAATGATATTTACATGTAATGTAAAATAAATTATTTCATATGTTTGTTACGTAATATTATCATTTTATTGATTTGTTTGAAAAAATAACAATATTTATGTCTTTTAAAAATATATTTTAAGCCTCCAAATATCATGCATGGCACAACAACAAAACGAATTAGATTCCTTTCCATTTTCACATATCCCTGTTTATTTTATATAATAAAATAATACATACTGATGGCACGATTTATTTAATTATACAATAGTCTCAATCATGGTTAATATTTATCATATATAAATAAAAGATACTCTCTCTAACTTTAATACGGAATCACCGTCTCGACTATAATTTATATCAAGATTTTCGTCTTTTTTAGGCAAGTTTTAAATATATTTGGAAATGAAATGAATATTTGTTTGTAAAATTATTAACAGGACACCTGTCACAAATCTAAACAGGTAATCATGACGTTACCTGACGTATTAAGTAATTTTATTCAAGTGGTTGAGACTTTGTTGTAACAAACTTGCATGGGTCCCACATGAAATAAAAAAAACACATAAAGAAGGAATCTCACCAAATTTTTTCTTAGTTGGTGGGCCCAATATGTTCATGCAAGTCTTACCTTGTGAACCAAATTTCCTCACACATTATATATATTTCCATTTCATTACTTTCTAAACCACAAACTAAAAGAAGAAGAAAAAAGAGGAAAAAAATTCATTCAAGAAAATAACATGGCTGAAAATGTTGCATCACAGGAAAATCAAGTCTCTAAACACCAAGAGGTTGGCCACAAGAGTCTTTTGCAAAGTGATGCTCTTTACCAGGTATAACAAATTTCCTTTAGTACGGCATAGAGATTGATTCAAAATTTTATTCGTTACGATTACTGATCACATGTCATTGAACCTAGCAAATTAAAATTAGATTTGAGCTTGTGATTTGAACGCGTTTAAAATTTAAATTTTGAATTTGCTTATGACATCATCTGTTATTTGTGGTTGAATATGTTACAGTACATATTGGAGACGAGTGTATACCCAAGAGAGCCAGAACCCATGAAAGAGCTTAGAGAATTGACTGCTAAGCATCCATGGTGAGTTCATTAATTAAAAAGGTTAATTAAGAAGATTAAATTTTTGTTTTCCTTTTTGACTGAATTATGGATATTTGTGTGAAACAGGAATCTTATGACAACATCTGCTGATGAAGGACAATTCTTGAACATGTTATTGAAGTTGATCAATGCTAAAAACACCATGGAGATTGGTGTTTACACTGGCTATTCTCTTCTTGCAACTGCTCTTGCTCTTCCAGATGATGGAAAGGTACATACATATATATAATCATATTATTTATATACGGTTCATTAAATCGCTCATAACTTATCGATTTTCTAAACTTATATATTAGTGATGAATTTTAATAATTAACTACAAAATTTATTCATCACTAATTTCTGTTTTTTAAATAACAATATCAAATATTAAGGTTATAGAAATATAGATGCACCTAATCTTAGCCAAAAATGTATAAATTCCCACTAACTTGTCCTCTAAAAAAACATCCACACCAAGAAGAAAATAAGGACAATTGGATTGACTTTAGGCACAAAACCATTCAATTTTTGATGATTTTACTTTAACTTAACTAAAATTGGAGTTGCATTAAACTAAAATTACTGAATTTGTCTAATTAAACGCTAGTAATTAATCAGTAATCACTTCAATTTGAACAAAAATTATAGAATTTAACTGATTGTATTAATCGTGCACGCCACTTTTGCGGCCTAATTAATAAAACATTTGTGTGTTTTTTTGCAGATATTGGCAATGGATATTAACAAGGAAAATTACGAAGAAATTGGTTTACCCATAATCCAAAAAGCTGGTGTAGCTCACAAGATTGATTTTCGAGAGGGCCCTGCTTTACCTGTTCTTGATCTATTAGTTGAAGATGTACGATATCAGATTATCTAAACGATAATAAAATAAAATTAATCGACTTAAACTAATATATATTTTTATTATTTTTTTGCAGAAAAATAATCATGGCACGTATGATTTCATTTTCGTGGATGCTGACAAGGATAACTACATCAACTACCACAAAAGGATAATAGAATTAGTGAAAGTTGGTGGTGTGATCGGGTACGACAACACCCTATGGAATGGTTCAGTGGTCGCTCCACCTGATGCTCCATTGAGGAAATATGTTAGGTATTATAGAGACTTTGTATTGGAACTTAACAAAGCTTTAGCGGCTGATCCAAGGATTGAGATTTGTATGCTTCCCGTTGGTGATGGAATTACCCTGTGCCGCCGTATCAGTTGATTATTCTATTTATTTTCCCTGTTTGTTTTGTGAATTATAATATGTGCGTGTCATCAATATCTCTATTACGAAAAAATATTTGTATTTCGAATATTGTATTTCTGAAATTGTAAGAAATATTAAGATCTTATTTTATATATCACTTGAGTAAACATTTTGTTTATTAAATGATATTTATTTATCCTATATAGATACAGTTTTCTTTTAATCACTCGATATAAATTAAACACCAACATTATCATCCTTCAAAATTATTTCATTGCACAATATTGCCCTTCAAATGGATTGATTTAATTTTTGTTCTCAAAAATAAAACTTAAGTCTAACGAGATCTACTTTTAAAATATTATTGCTTATAACAGTTTAATTACGGGTAATAACAGATAACTTTTTATTTATAAATTAATTTAATTTTACTTTATTAAATAATTAGTCTTTTATAATTTTATTTTTATTATTAAATGATATAAATAAAGAATCTACCATAATTTTCTCTTACACATTTTTAGGGATTTTACCTTGATTCTTGTTCTTTTGTTACTGTCACATTTATTCACATATTAGTTTAAGTTTATAAATTAATTGTATTTTATTAATTAATTTATATAATGTTAATAGGTGAGAGAAAGAGAAAAATATGAGAGAGATTAAGTTCATAATTATCAATTACACCTTTCAAGGAATTTCTTTTACCTTATCACATGTCACACCCCACCCCATTCCACATACCCACGTTCTCTTTCCAACCACACCGATTTTTCTTTATCTTCCAACTTCTCCATTGTTCTTCTTCTCCATTCAAACAAAAACTGCCGCTCAACTTGATCCTCTCAAAGTTGAATTTATCAATGATGTACATTAACAATTCAATATCAAAGTATGTATTCCTAAATTATTGTAATTTTTTCATAATAATTAATTCACTTTCTTTTTCAAAATATTTTTTTTCAATATTTTTTCAGTGATTGTGGCATGTACACATGTTTCTTTGTTGAATGTATTAGCAATGAAGTTTTTGATATGGGTCTTATTGACGTTGATGTAAAATATCGTCAAAGGTACGCCACAATCTCATGGCAATATGGAAGACGTGAGAACGCTGATGACACAATTAGTGAGAGTGAAGTAACTGGTATTGTTGCTAGCAAAATTGATGGACCAAGCATAGCAAAAGAACATGATCTGGATACTATCAATTATCCTACACCAAGATCAAAGAGATCAGTTGTCAGTTAGATGATTGTCATAGACTTTCATGATTTTAGGGTGTTGTTTAATTTTTGCTTCAGTTTTTGGCAATAATATATACTATGCATTATTGTTACTATGCAGTATTAAATAAATTTTATTGATTTTCGTTCATGATATTTGAAAATGAAGAGTATGTTTTATGTTGAGTATATAAATATATCTTATTAGGCTTAATTAAATCTAGATGGATAAAAGTTGGCCACCAGTTGGATACCAATTTCATGCAGTATTAGTCATAATTTTTCAACCTAGATATCAATTGGATACAATTTGGATATCTGCAGTAACCAATTTTAGATTGAGATTTTAGTTTGAAAAAAAACTGCATATACAAAGTAATAAGAATTAAATATCTTAAAATTCTATTTAGATACCAATTGTATACATTGTTACAATTAGGTTTTCGAAATGGATGCCAATTGGATACAATGTTAATTAGTTTAGATTGACTTATTCAATCAAAATCTTAATTATATGTTGTATTTTCAGCTGAATACCAATTATATACCAATTTAATACAAATAGACTTAGTTTTCCTAGTTGGATATCAATTTGATACCCAATTGGACACCACTTTGATACTAATTAAATACCAATTGAATACAATAGACTTAAATTTTTCAGATGGATACCAGTTTAATACCAATTGAAAATATCAATTATATTTTGTTTTTTTTTCATTTTCAAGTGAGATATATGTTGGATACCAATTGGATACAACATTAACTTGTTTTAGGTTATCTAATTTGGTTGAATCTCAATTGCATGTTGATTTTTCAACTTTTCAATGGGATATCAGTTAGATACCAAATGTATACCAATTGGATACAACATTAACCTGTTTTAGGCTGACTAATTCCGTTGAAATCTCAATTACATATTGGTTTTTCAAATTTTCCAAAATCAGTTTGATACCAACTGTATGCCAATTGTGTACAAAATTAACTAGTTTTAGGCTGACTAATTTAGTTGAAATCTCAATTACGTATTTTTTCAATTTTTCCAATTGGATATCAGTTAGATACCAAATGTATGCTAATTGAGTACAACATTAACTAGTTTTAGGTTGGCTAATTCGTTTGAAATCTCAATTCCATGTTTTTTTATCAATTTTTCTAATGGAATATCAGTTCGATATCAAATGTATA
Organism: Solanum chiquidenum; assembly: GCA_029582725.1. NCBI lineage: Eukaryota > Viridiplantae > Streptophyta > Magnoliopsida > Solanales > Solanaceae > Solanum > Solanum chiquidenum. The sequence continues at coordinate 33,044 of JAJOOS010001380.1, read as the reverse complement.
CAAATGGATACAACATTAACTAGTTTTAGGTTGGCTAGTACACGTAATAAATGTTATGAAATTATAATTCATTAACTTAAAAGATAAAAAAAAAATATGAGTTTGTCACAATAAAACAACCAAATAAAAATAAAAATAAATTATGTCTTTTTTTCCAGCAGGATAATTTGAACATGTCATCCTGTTGTGTCCCTCTCGACGACTTGTACTGTGCGTATCCTTAGACCTCTTGAACTTTACCTTAGCAAGCCCTTTCCAACGTTCAAGTTATGGTCTTCCTACAGTTCTTTAATTTATGCTCCGACACTTTTTGAATTGAATATTTTTCTGTTCCATCATAAATTATTGTGTCGGTATTACAGGATACAAAAGTACGAATAACTTTTATACATATGTTATATCAGTATAAAAACTTCATACCATTTTTATGCATATTTTTCATACCTATTTCATGCCAAAAGTAACCACTGATTCATATCATATTCATGCCAAAAAGAATACGAAATCATACAATTTATAACTAGCAATTATCTTTTATTAAATCAATAATATACCAATTTCATCCACTATTATGCACAATTCGAACCAATATAATGCCAAAAATAGAAACTGAATCATACCAGATTCGCGCCATAAGAATTATAAATTTTCATACAAAATTTACGTTAATTTTTTTAGCAAAATCATACCAAAAAATTTATAATACTTCTAACAATTAATTGTCATTTATTAGATAAATAATATACAAAATCCATTTCACTATAATGCCAAATCGTACTAGCACGGTATAACCAATATACTAATTTCAAAAAAATAATTATGTATTTTGTTTAACCTGAAATATACAAAAAAAAAAAAGAATGTTCATACCAAAATATATATCAATTTCAAATAAATTTTATGTAATTTTCATACGCCATAATTAAAACTATTATACACAAACAAACTATGACTAATTTTTAAGTAACCAGTATACACAATTCATTCAAATATTAGTCCAAAATTGTACAAAAAAATGGTATGACCAGTATACCAATTAGAAATATATTATATGTAATTTAATTTTTACCAGAAATCATAAATTAAAAAAAAAATCATACCAAAATCTTTGCATTTTCAAACAAATATTATGTAATCTCAAAAAAAAAGTGTTCATACCAAAAACGTCACAATTAAATTCTATTATACACAACCAAAATCCAAAAACTTCTTTTCAGTATCATTGTTCTTGATTTATTTATTTTACTCTTGAGTTGTATAACAATACAAATAAAAAATCACAAGGAACACCAACATGAAGGATCCCATCTACCACCATGTTTTATTAATATTGATAAGAAGCCGTTCATTAAAACACAAATGAAGATTATTGGATAAAAATCAACTGAAACTAGTTGTGACTGACGACAAATTACAGAAAAATTGAAAGAAGGGATAAACGTTTGGAAAAAAAGAAGAAAGAAAATCTGTTTTTTGAATGGAATTTAACAGATTTGAGTAAAAAAAAGAAAATAAATATTCCCCTTTTTTTATGGATCTCCTAATTTTATGGCACATATTAATTATCATTAATGAATTCAAAATTAATTATTACTAACATATCCGTAATTACTACTAAAAAAAAGAAAATTTGCTTATTGAATTGTTGTTAACTGATTGAGTAAAAAAAAGGAAAACAAATGTTCATACTTTGTTTTGAATTTCCTAAATTTATGGCAACTATTAATTATTCTTAATGTATTCAAATAAATTACTATAACTTTATCCGTTTTTTACTTTTTAATAATTTTTAACAATTGTTTTTTACTATTATTTTAAAACTTTCTTTTTTTTTATAAATTGTTGCAACCTGAATTTTTTTATTTTTGCAACTTAAAATTTACTATTAGTCTTATATATGTCATTTATAAAAAATTTACGCTCTTTAATGACGTTCGAATTAACCTTTTTGGCAAGTAAAAGCAAAGGAGAGCCCAGATTCCAAGGCCCAAATATACGCAAATGCTTTTAAGTGAACCCAATTAATCTGTTCCCTAACCCAATTTTCGCTATTGTCTGGACCACTGGTTTCGCTAGTGATTAATAGGCCTTCGATACAAAATGGAAATCATATATATATGATTCTATTCTTATTTTTTGGCCAATTATTTACTAAATGATTATTTCCTTATTTCTTTGCTGCAATTTATGAATCATTGATCTAAAGTTGTTTTTATTTTAACAAAATAAAAATCTTATGAGAAAAATGTTAATTCATGATTTAAAAAGGAAAAATCACACCATATACACATTTAAGAGATAATATTACGAGTTTTAAATCTACTCTTAAAAAATTCTTACTTATAACAGTTTAATTACGGGTTATAACATATCAATTAAATTTAACTTTATTTAAAAATCAATTAAAATTTACTTTATTAAATGATTAATCTTTTTATATTTTTATATTATTAATTATTTAATTATATTAATTGCAGTTCCTTTTATATAATTAATAGGTGAGAGAAATAATATTAATGAGAGAGAATCAATTTGTAATTATCTATTACACCTTTTAAGGGATTTTTTAACTTATTCAAATAACTTTTATTTATTAATGACTATTGCGGCCTTTAATTTTTTTTAAATAAATAAATTTATCACCGTATATTTTAACATGTAATTTTCTCTCTCTTTAATTCTTTTTTTTTTGCTTTTCTTGATGTTTTTTTTATTTTAAATTTTGATATTGTTTTTTTTTAATCTGACTTTTTTAGAATTAAGAATTCTATATTTTGAAAATTTGATTTCATTTTTTATTTTAATTAATCTAAAACTTGTTTTCTTGAGGAAAAAAACTCATTTTACTTAAGTTTTGAACTTATTTTTGGTGTGTTTTTTTATATCTAAAATACTGTTTTGTTGGTGAAATAAGTATATTTAATTTTGAAATTTATTGATATATATAGATAATATGAGATCATAAAATCTTTAATAAGGATTTCTTAAGTTTTAGCTTAAATATGATTAAAAAAAATCACACTTGAATACGAAATATAAATTGAAGAGAGAGGAAAATATAGAACTTGTATTTATTATTGCAGTTTAGACTTTTAATTACATGTTTTAATTTTTGGGTGATGTATATTTCTTTTGCTACAATTTCTGACAACAATATATAATATGCATTGTTTTACAATCAGATTTATACCCGTTGGATACTAATTTTATACATTTTTGTTTTTGCCTTTGTTCTAAAATTTCAAGTTGGATACCAAGTGTATATAAATTGGATAAAACATTAACTTGTTTTAGATTGTCTAATTTGGTAGAAATATCAGTTACATTTTGTTTTTTTCATTTTCAGGTGGGATATCTGTTGGATACCAATTGAATACAACATTAACTTGTTTAGGTTGTCTAATTTGATTGAAATCTCAAACATATGTTGATTTTTTAATTTTCCAATGGGATATCAATTCAATACTAAATTTATACAAATTGGATACAATATTAACTAGTTTTACGTTGGTTATTTCAGTTGAAATCTCAATTACATGTTGTTGTTTTTTAATTTTACCACTGGGACGTCAGTTGGATACCAAATGTATACCAATTTCATACTAAGATTTGACTTAATTTTTCCAGTCAATATCAATCGCATACAAACATTACCTATTTTTTTAGTATATATTTGAAAACACTGAATACACAAATGATTAACTAGCACACATAATAAATATTCTGAAATTGTAATTCATTAACTTAAAAGACAAAATAAATCAAAATATGAGTTTGCCACAATAAAACAATCAAATCAAAATAAAAATAAATTATGTCTTTTTTTCAAAAGGGTAATTTGAACATGTCTTCCTATTGTGTTCCTACCGACGACATGTATTGCACGTAATTTTAGACCTTTTGAATTTCACATCAGCAAACCATTTACAAGTTGTGGTCTTCCTACAGTTCTTTTTGAACCAGGCAACAATAATTTTTGCTCCGACACTTTTTGAATTGCATATTTTTCTGTTTCATCATAAATTATTGTGTCAATATTATATCATACAAAAGTACAAATAACTTTTAAACATATGTTATATCAATATACAAATTTCATACCATTTTTATGCTTACAAAATTCATACAAAAGTAAAAATACATATGTTATTTTAAAACAATTTCATATTTTATTACAAAATACAAAAGTAAAAACACATATGTTATATCAGTATACAAATTCATAATTTTTTTGAATGTTTGGTTTGTATTACAATACAAATAAAAAATCGCAAAGAACACTAACCTGAATGATCACATCTACCACCATGTTTTATTAATACTAATAAGAAGCCGTCCAGAAAATAAAGATTATTGAATAAAAACGAATATGAATTAGATGAGAGTGACAAAATTTCTGGAAAAAAATCGAAGAGAGAGAAACGTGGAAGAAAATGGATGAAATCAGAATTTTTAATTAATTTTAACAAATTAGAGTGAAATAAGGAAACTAAATATTCTTAATTAGTTTGAATTTCCTTAATTTATGCTAATTAGTAATTATCTTCAATCAATTCAAATTTAATTAACACACTTATTTCCGGGTTTTTTACCCTTTTTTTTCAAAAACGAATTATTTTATTTTTTTCAAAACAAATTTTTACAATTATTTTTAAAAAGCTTTTTTTTTAAGAAACTGTTACAACCTGAATTTTTTTATTGTTACAACTTGAAAGTTTAATTCTACTGCTATAACTTGAAAATATTAGTCTAATATATGTCATATATGAAATTTTCACATTTAAAAAATTATATTTTAGATAATAGTCTACTACTATTCTTTTGGTTTCAAAGAGTATTGCCCATTATGTACATCTCCACTAATTAAGCATGCTTGAATAGAATCAAATAGGACTTTAATGGGTTGTAATGTAGGCTAGGGGACAGGTAGGAAAACTATATAATAGTGACTTACACTTCCTTAAGCACTTTGCAACTCCACTAATTAAGCATGCTTGAATAGAATAAAATAGGACTTTAACGGGTTGTAATGTAGGCTAGGGGACAGGTAGGAAAACTATATAATAGTGACTTACACTTCCTTAAGCACTTTGCAATTTTAGACTTCATCACCCATTATTTTCTTCTCTTTATTTTCAACCCTTTTCAACAATTATTTCACAAGTAATTCTCATTATCTCAAGAATGTTTCAATTTTTTTTATTTTTTTATTTTTTCTTCATGATAGCCACCCTCAACTTACGTATTTTACATGCGTTAAGGTGCACGATGTCTTTGGAAGGACCAGGGCCATCATCAAGGTAACTTTTTTTTTTACTTCACATTCTTTCAAAGAGGGCTTTTTAAACACTTTGTAGCTATCATTGATTACCTTTTCACTCAACCATCCCTTTTTCTCAAAATTGATAATTAGAATAAGTCTATGCTATAATACTCAAGGAAGCAAGGTGTAAAAACTAGGGATTCAACAAATAGTCAAGGGAAAATTATGGCTACCAACAAAAGGCTATAGGCTCAAAAAGGCTAACTAGTGATATAATATCTGAAAAAAGCTAAAATTTATCAGACAAATCAAAGAAACCCTATTATTATCTCCTAAACAAAGCAACACTTTTTATTTCGCTTCAATAACATGCAGGGCAAGTTCTAGACTAAGATGCAAAACATGGAATAAACAAATTCTCACCACACATGGCACAAGTATCAACCAAGAGAGATCAATTCCACTTCTAAGAGAGATAAGATCATAACAAACTACAAAATAAAATAAGTTATATACAAAGTCACATCATAAGCTTAGGTGTCAAAGAGTCTTTTATTTTTATTTTATCAAGCATTCACAAGAAAGTACTACTAAGAAATTAGACATAAATAGCAAGTATCACACCACTCAAAAGGGTTTTTTCTTTTCTCTCAAAAAAAAAATTATTCTAAAAAAATAAAAGACACTCGATTCAAAGGGACTATCCTCAAGAAAAGAACCGAAAATAAAAGCCAAGGAACCCATCCTAAAAAAATAAAAGACTCAATAAAACAATAAAAACTAGAAATTTATTCCTCCACCCCACACTTAAAAAGATGCTATGTCCCCAAAGCATAAAATAAAATTTAAAAATAAGGGTTAGAAAAACTCCCTGAGGCCTTTAGGCCTAGCTAGTAGCATGTTCTCTTTATTTTCATCAAGGGTCGTACGCACCCCACACTTAAGCTCAAACGTGCTCCTTAGCTCCAAATTTCAGATACTCGGACTTCTCCAAAACCTGTAAAAATAAAACCAAAAGAAAAAAATGACACTAATAAAATAAAAATAAAATAAGAAGTTACACTCTAAATTGGGTTGTCTCCCAATAAGCGCCTAATTTAACGTCGCGGCACGACACAAATAAATTCACTACTTTTCTTTTCACTTTGAACTTATGAATTTTACCCCTAACTTTACATCAATCTTTCTGCTCCTCTCAAGGGGTGGTGGTATAAAGATAAAGGAACCAAGTAATACATGTCGCATCTTGCACTTCTTGGCCCTTAGGTGAAGAATGTCATTTTGTCTAAATGGACTAAAAAACCTTAGAATGTAGGGGTCTTGTTCCTCATCAATACACTCATTCATTAGTTCAGATTTTATAGAAAAGTGTTTTGAATAAGATTCAAATTGCGTCAACTCTAAAGTAACATTATTTACAACATTCTCACTTTTGTACTCTTTCTCAATATCGATATTAAGGAATAAGGTGTAGTTTAATGGTTAAAATTCCTCTTTTTGCTCCACTTGTTGATCATCATACACGATAATTGATAATTGGGCATCAGACGCCTCAATCTTTTTGTTCAAGTGAGTCTCCAAGTCATGAATATCTGAGCCAAATTGATCTATTTCTTGTGTGAGCTCAACTCTTCATTCAATCAGTTGGCTTGTCATGTATGTCAGACCATCACGGATAGACTCATGAAACTTTAGAAGTTGAGTTTGTTCTTGTAGTCAAGATTGGCTCACTATCTCTGCTTCTTCATAGCTTTCTCTTTGTTGGGCTGCAATTTCTAGGACAGTAATTTCTAATTGACTAGCGTCAAGCAAATCCAGCAGTTTTATGATTGTTTTTTGCCCTTCCACACATTCAAATATTTGTTCAGCGATTTTTTAATTAACTTTGTCCAACATGTTTGTACATTCAAGCGCCTCTTGTTTTGCATTCTCTGCTTCATCGCCCCTACCAACATTACAAATAACAGAAGAATCATAATAGGAATTCGGGGGAAGGGAATAAGATTTAGAACAACCATTCCAATGAATATAACGACGACCACATATATGACATAAAGGACTTTCATCATCTAACCACGATTTATCCCAATCATCCATATCAATAAGAGAACCAAATTATTCAAAGAAAGAAAAAAAAATTGTTGAAAAAGAAACTAATTAAAAAAAAGAAGCAAAAAACAAAAAAATAATAATAAATAAATAAATAAAAAGAAAAAGTATAACCTAGAAAAATAGTTAATTTCTAATTCCCCGGTAGCGGCGTCAAAAACTTGTTGCTCCCAATTGCACACGCAAGTGTACACGGTCGCGCAAGTAATATAGTGGCTCTTCAAAGAACCATATTATCGAACCCAAAGGACTTGCCAATTAACTATTTTTACTAAATTATATTGATCTAATTATTTATTTAAAAGAGCCAAAAGAGAAGAATGCAAGAACAAAATAATAAAATTACTTACAAATTACAATAGTTGGAAAATTCCAGGGGCACTGCAGCATGTATTGGATTTCATGTATCATATTTTTGGCTTAGAACTAATTTTAGTTGTCAAGTTACTGATTTATAGGGTTAATTGTATGAGTCGGGCTACACACCTCTAGTCGCCTACTCCAGTTAGTTATCTAACTACATCGTTGAGCGGGGATAAATAGACTAACTAACGAGCATTTATATTTCATCCTATTTTGTAACCAAGCAAGGTGTTCGTCTGGGCGTCACTCCTGAACACTAACCACCTCAATCTAATGGGTGGACCGAACTCTCTATATTCTCTGGTCTATCTAACCTCTCTTCTCTCGATTTTAAGATTAGACAATATATTTATCTCATGGTGATCAAGCACAAAATACTAAAACAAGAATATAGAAGTAACTTATAATGACAACCAAGAATTAATTCAAAAACTTTAAATAATCAACATTCAATCCGTAGCTACAGCCCCAGAACAAGGACGTTAGTTACTAATGTCTAAAAAATAAGAAGAAGAAGAAGAAAAGAACTCTAAAAAGTATTGACGACTTTCTCTTCAAAAGTGCATCATCCTTACTCTATATTGATTTTCCAATAATTATTTCTATTGGAAAATCAAAACCAAAAGGAATTAGTTTCCCAGTTGTACGCGTGCTTCTGCTGGAAAATTTCACCGCTGCACAATTGATGTCGGTGCCTTGATGGTTGCCACGTGGCACAGCAGTTGAATCTTCAATTTGCTAATTCACAATGTACACTTTGGCGCATATAAATTTTATATATTATTATATTTAATTTAATCCATTAAACTATCTGTTTGATTTTTTTCTATAATCTTTCATATTTAATTCGTTTTAACTTCAAACTTCTTTAACTTATCCCAATTTAATCCTACAAATAAAATACACTATTTAGCACAATCCAATAAAATTAATGCTCAAAAAAGACAAATATAAATAATAAATAAAAAACAAACAATAATTAAAAAATATATTTTTTACCTCACATCAAGTATATTTGCACAACATTTAAGAATAGGGAAAAGAAAAATCTATAGAGTAAACTAAAATGGCATTTGCCTAAGTCAGCCTGATTTAGTTGATTCAATCAACGGTTGAATCAATATCTATCCCTACCAATCAAAACACAATGGAAGTAAAATAAAACTAAAAGCCGCATATGAATTGAAAAATCTCGAATATATGAATATCGTTCAACGTAAATATATAGATAGTCAACATTAGCTACCTTGTAGAAAGAAAAAGAATATATAACCCTTATAATCATTGCACCAAAATAAGATAATTCAGTTGGTTGAGCAGGTGATATGTTTTTTAAATTTGAAACTCTCTACCTGCTTTCTCAATTAAACTCATTCTACAGGAGTTATCTAGAGCAATTACCTCCCATATATAATTTATTAGCATTATATTAGAGCGAAGTTTATCTTATGCATATTAAAAATTAAAATTTGTTGATTTCCTTAGGAGAAAATAAAGAAGAAAAAATACATAAGCTATCTATCAATATCATCTAGACAAATCAACAAAAGCAAGAACCTAAGTCACACGTCACTTCTTTTTCAACTAAAAAAAAAGTCTCTCAATGAAGACAAGACATTGATGAATATTTAATTTTAGTGCAATTAAATTAGGTTTAAAAAGATATAGAATCAATTTTTAGCATTTCCTCTAGAATAATGAAAATATATTATCGACAATTAAAACTTCACGTAGAGTGAACGTTAAATTCAACTGGCATAAACAAAATAATAATTATTACTACTACATATTACAATATTTGCCTAATACATATTAAGTGAACTATTGGGGTCCGATTCATTCTTAAAAAATGTATTTAAGAGTATAAATTAAAAGTTATTTTTCACTTTTATTCTTTTAATTTTTTTTCTAAAAAATATAAAGTAATTAAGAATCTCATTAATAATAATAAAAAATGTCTGAACCATTCTCATGAACTCTAAAAAAAATTACTTATTATAAACTATAGTTTTCTCCTCAACAATTTACTTAATATGAACAAGAAATTATTAGTATAACCATAATAATTTTGAGAAGTCCACTCATAATATCACATTTAATTATTTTTCAAAGCCAGCCCCTGCCACACTTCAAAACGAAATAGAAAATGTAATTATTCAGACTAAATATAACACATATGTTTTTGTAAACTTCAGCTACCATGGATTACCATGGATTTAGAGATGTGATTATTAGATCAATCTATTGGGACGAGAGAGCATTTAGAGAAGAAGAAGAGAAATTCATTTCATCTGTGATATCCAATACAACAATGATTTACAGTCAGTTTATATACATGAACTGAAACTAAAATGCTAAATGCATTCTTCTAACTAACTCCAGTCTACACTACTTTACCACTATTAACTAGTTGTACATAAGTTAGTTATAACTACCTAACTAACTTCCACGTCACTAGACTCAATACTCCCCCTCAAGCTGAATGGCAAAAATACATTCTTCATTCAAGCTTGATAAGCAAATGGTAGTGTTGTGCCTTTCCCAATCCTTTTGTGAGCAAATCAGCTGGTTGTTCTTTAGTTCCTATGTACCGAGTCTTGATTAATCCTTGTTGTATTTTCTCCCTTACAAAATAACAGTCAATGTCTATTTGTTTGGTACGCTCATAAAAAATTGGATTTGTTGTTATTTGGATTGCAGCATTGCTATCACAATGCAGATTAGTAGGTTGCATAAGTGAGACGCCTAACTCTTTAAAAAGTCTTGCCAGCCAAGATATTTCTGCAACAGTGGATGCCATACTTCTGAATTCAGCTTCTGCAGAGCTTCTCGAGATAGTCTCCTGCTTCTTTGACTTCCATGACACTAAGGAAGAACCAAATTTAACAATATAGTTGTGACTGATTTTCTGGTCTGTGGACAAGCTGCCCAGTCTGAGTCGCAATATACAGTTAGGCTATAAGATGGTGCTGAAGACATGATCAAACCAAGTCCTGGGCATTTTTGATATACCTTATTACTCTAATTGCAGCCAACATATGAGATTCTTTTGGCTTGTGCATAATTGACTAAGAACTTGGACAACATAGGCAATATCAGGTCTAGTCATAGTTAGGTATAGTAATCTGCCTATCAATCTCTGATAGCTTCTTGAATCAGGTAACAACTTGTCATTATCTGTTCGTGTGGCTATATCAAACTTATTAGATGTGAGTCTTTGATTGAAGTCAAGAGGGGTAGAAGCAGGTTTAGCTCCCCCTTGCCCGGAATCAGCAATTAATTCAAGGGCATACTTCCTTTGATTGAGCAAAATACTAGAAGATCCCCTAGAAAATTCAATGCCAAGGAAAAACTTGAGATCACCTAGGTCCTCCATCCTGAACCTCTGCTGAAGGTTAGTTCTGGTGGACGGAATGAGATCAACATTAGAGCCAGTAACTAAGAGATCATCCACATAAACCAAAATAATAGTGACATCAGTGCCAGTAGTAAGAGTGAAAAGAGAGTAGTCAAAATGACTATGGTTGAAGCCCAAATCAAGTAAAGCAGCAGTAAGCTTCAAGTTCCATTGCCGAGATGCATGTTTTAGTCCATAAAGGGACTTATTGAGCCTGCAAACCTTGTGGTCAGATCCTTTGTGAAAGCCAGAAGGAATCTGCATATAAACTTCTTCCTCCAAATCACCCTGAAGGAAGGCATTGTAAACATCCATTTGAAATATGGACTAGTAAGATGAAACTGCAACATCAAGAACATACCTTACAGTAACTATTTTGGCAATAGGGGAGAAGGTCTCTGAGTAGTCAATGACCTCTTGCTGGTTGAACCCCTTGGCAACTAGCCTTGCCTAGAACCTCTCAACTTGACCATCAGCCCTATATTTAATCTTAAAAACCAACTTGCAACCAACAACATTCTTTCCTGGAGGTAAATCAGCAATATCACATGTACCATTCTCTTCAAGAGCTTTTATTTCTTATTGCATGGCAAGAATCCACCTATCATCCTTGACAACTTCATGGTAAGACTTAGGCTCCACATCACAAGTGTGAGCAATAAGACATTTGTGATAGGTAGGATATAACAAATCATAGCATAAGTAGTTGGACATAGGATAGGTACAAATGTTGACCACATAATCAGTGAACCATTTTGGGGCAACCTTAGTCCTGTTAGAATGTCTGAGTGAGTTCCCTGGATGTAGAGGAATAAGAGCTGCAGGCAAAGGCACGGGGAAAAGAATTGATGTGGGGACTGAAGCTGGAGATGGAGTGTCAACTACCAAATCATCAGCAAAGTCCAGTACAGGGAAAATAGGGTCAGGGCTGGGAGTCATTTATTTGAAAGGAAAGATGGATTCATGAAAGATGGCATCCCTGCTAAACAATACTCTTTTGGCATGCAAATCATAAAGCTTATAACCTTTTTTTGTGGCAGAATACCCTAGGAACACAACAGGCAATCCTCTGGTTGCAAATTTGTCTTTTCTGTCAACACTAACTGCATAGGCCAGGCAGCCAAAAACCTTAAGATGATCCAAGGAAGGAGGTGTGTTGAAAAAAATCTCATAAGGTGATTTATTTCCTAGGACAAACGAATGAATCTTGTTAATGAGGTACAAAGCTGTAAGAACACAATCCCCCCAAAAAGTAATTGGAATAGCTGCCTCAAACCTTAAGGCCCTAGCTATCTCTAGGATGTATCTATGTCTCCTTTCTATCACGCCATTTTGTTGAGGTGTGTAGACACATGTGGTTTGATGAATGACTCATTTAGTGTGAAGGAAATCATGAACTAAAGAGTTTATGAACTCAGAACCATTATCAGTTCTGAGAATTTTAACAGTGGCATTATATTGGGTAGAAATCAAGGAAAAGAAAGGTTTTAACATCCAACAAGTTTCCTCTCTAGAATGCATAAGAAACAACCAAGTCAATCTAAAGTAATCATCAACAATAGTCAAAAATTATCTTTTGCCATCAACAGTAGGTACTCTATAAGGGCCCCATACATCAACATGTAAAAGATCAAATATAGCATGTGAATGAGTAGTACTATGGGGAAAGGGTAGTTTGGTTTGCCTAGCTAAAGGACATACAAGACACAAACTACATGTACTGTATATTTTGAAATGAAGAAACCTATCCATCTTCAATATAGATGCAATAGGCATATGTCCAAGTCTTTTGTGCCAAGTACTGAGTGTTGTATTGTCTTTTGCAGTAGACAGAACAACAAGAGAAACATAAGGAAATATTGTGATTGACTGAGCTATATCATTGAGCATATACAAACCACCTGATTCTCTATCAATCCCCAATACCTTGCCACTGGAGAGGGCCTGAAACACACAATGATCAGGATAAAAAGAAACCAAACATTGCAATTCATTTGTGAGTTTGGAGACAGACAACAGGTTAAACTTGAATTGGGGAATATATAGAACATCTGCAAGTTGGTGGGAAGTCAATATTGTTACACTATACTACAACAAATATGATATTTAGATATGAAATTATTAGGTACGATACTAAATTTGTCACTAATTATTTACCTTTTGTGACAAAAATTATATTCCGTGGTTAAATGTATGAGCAAAATACTTTCAGTGACGAAACATACAATTTCGTAGCAAAGTTTTGTCCATTTAAGTTTTCCACCAAAAAAAAAATTAGCGCCATTTATTAAGTACTATTAGTGACACATTTTAAGTTTTCAACGACAACTTATTTTGTCGCTAATAATGCATCCAATTTGTGACAAATTATTATTTATCTTAGATGAGTTATAATTTTGTACACGAAGAAATTTTGTCACTAAAGATAAGTTATTGCAATAGCGACAAACTAAAATTTGTAGTCAAATGTTGTATGCTTTACCCACAAAATTTATATTTAATTTCTATCTAAATTTTTGTCACTAATAATATAATCAATTAGTGACAAATATTTTCTTGTCTCTAATCAACTTGTGACTTAGTGACAACATAGTTTTGTCACATAATATTAAATATTTAAATAGCAAAAATTTAAAATTTGCAGCTGATTAATTGAATTATTTTCTAATTTTTTTTAGCTAAATATAAAATAATATTTGATTAGGCTTATTATTTACAATTGCAAGTAGAAACTGACGAATATTTCTTTAAAGCGTTCTCTATAGGTAACAACAAAAGAAAAATATATATGATATAATGATAACGTCGAACTATACCTTAAGAAAATTTAAGTGTCGATGCTAACATAAAATCTAATATGAGTGGGGATTGTGATATCACAGAGAGCAATTATACAAAAAATAACATCGATGATATGTCTATTTTGCAAAAGTTTTTATATATTTTATGGATATTTAATTAACAATTTTCTATAATGACTAAAAATAAGTTTAATTGTAGAGCTCTCAAGAACCCCAACTATTTGATTTTAATAAAGTTATGATGTTTGCACAGTATTAAAATTTTTGACTTGATATCTAATGTATCAAGTGCACCATAATGTTGTGCGTTAACTCATTTAATTGGGCTACAAATGATAGATTATACCAGTTTGCCAAAACGCAAAATTTCATCTTATTCTAGAGGTCTAGTTTGGTGCTACATGTCAGCTGATGTGGTACGCCAAATCAAATAAATGAGAAAATAAGATCATGTCACATATCAAAATGAAATAGCATTAAATTTAATGATAATGAAAATATACAACCGCAATTGACATGTTCCGACAATTAAATATCACCATGTCATTTGAACCTGACAAATCAAATACAATTTGTTCTCATCACAATTTTTCATCTTATAATTATAAATAGGAGGTCATAATTATGAAAAAAGTCATTAGAATTTCAATAAAAAAACTCGTGGGTCAAAAATTACAAATTTTCTATATGTTGCAAGTATTCAAATATTTGTGTATACGTTATAAATACTTGAAAATAAAGGACAAGGATAAATTAAATATCAAAACGTTCCAGATCAAATTCACTTGTTTGTGGAAAAACTTGTTTAAGGCGATCATCAAAGTACTTATGAAAAATTAAATTCAAGTCAAAATATATCAAATCCAACATAAATTCAAGATCAAACTAAAAATGTTTGAAATTATTTTGAAAATGAAGAACTAGAAGATTTATACAAATTGTAACACGCAAAACATTTTTCTATCTTGATTATTATTTTTTCAACACAAATTTTACTGTTTGTCGCCATAAATTATGGGTAGTATAATAAATTTATTATGTGAAAATAAAATGAAATCAACACATTTCCCGGCATGGCTACTAAGTATCTTTATATTATGATAAATACTTAATTTTCTACCCGACTTTTTATTTATTTATAATTTCCTTTTTTAAAATTTATTTTCCATACTCTTTTTTTTAACAGTTTATTTTTAAAATAAATTCTCTTTCCTTATTTTGGTAACTCTTTAATTCTAATTTTTCACATGACATATTTAAAATTAGAATATGAAAAACTATATTGACACATTTCACGTACTTTTAGTTTAAGATTACACAATTTAATCTTATTTACTTTCTTGAATTTTATGTCAAGTCAAAATCAAATAAATTGAATTATTTTTTAAAATTTTATGTAAAATAAAAATCAGATAAAGTATTTAACAAAATCACATGAAGAAGTTAAAAAAGAGTATTCATTTCCAAATTTGTAGAAAAAAACACACGTAATTCTCTCATTTCCTTTTCCTTTCTCCACAAATCTCTCTTTTAGTTATTTGCCACTCCTTATCTCCCCACGTAATCCACTCCTTATTTCCCCACGTAATACTTCTCTCCCATTATCTTTATTTTTATTGAATTTTGTGTGTTTTATCATTAGATGCATACTCCTTAAATAATATGAAATGCAACTCTCTCTTACTTTCTACTATACCTCAGTTGAATTTTCAGTGGGTTTCTTAAATTTATTTTAATTTGTGAACTTTGTTTCCCTTCACTCTAGTGTTCTTTTTTTAAAAAATAAAAAATTGTATGATAATTTAAACTACGAGTTACTTGTGTTTAGCCTATGAGTTTGTTCAGTGTTAGAGACTTTTTTAAAAATATGATTTAATTTTTTCGACTGCGCTATATACTAAGTAAGTTTCTTTATCTCGATTGTTGATTTTCTTTTTTTTGTTTGCAGACAAAGCTAAAGGTCTATATCTTTAGAAAAGAAGGAATGACAATTTTACTGTGTAATTTGAGTAAGTATCTTTTGTATTTATTTCTCATTTTAATATCAATTTTACAATTAAATTTGGAAAATATATCATGCTTAAATCATAATTGCAGTGAGTACATATTAAAATTATATTCATTTCCTTTTCAGGTACATACATGAATGGAAAAATTGAATGAAGAGTAAAGTTATTAGATAAGTTGTCTACATTAGCATAAAATGAGTAACATTTTTATTTTCTTATTGACGACTAATAACATTATGTACTTTCGTTACGATCATATAATAATCTTTTAATGAGATTATTTTAATATTATTTCAGTTCTAAAATATTATATGATCATGAGTAACACTTTTTGTTATTATGTTAAATGTTTTATTTTTTTATGTTGAGTTTATATTATTATATGATATCTGCTAAGTTTAAAAGATAAATTTAATATTTGTCATGATGTTAATTTAATAAATTTTCATGTTACATATTACGACTTTAGACTTTTCCTTGTAAAATTTTTATATTGATGAATTAATTAGTCTTGTAAAATATGAGAAAATTTGTCACCATGTATAAATTATC
This sequence comes from Solanum chiquidenum, assembly GCA_029582725.1. Taxonomy (NCBI): domain Eukaryota; kingdom Viridiplantae; phylum Streptophyta; class Magnoliopsida; order Solanales; family Solanaceae; genus Solanum; species Solanum chiquidenum. The sequence goes on along the minus strand of JAJOOS010001380.1, from coordinate 16,550 downwards.
AAATTAACGAGAAACTAGTGAATTATTACCATTTACAAATTTGAATGTCATCAAATGTTTGTTGTTTTAATTGTATGATAATGGATGAATTTTATTACTATTTGAGTTATTCTTATTGTAAGTTTTATAAACGACTAAATCAAACATTTCAAGACAAATATTTTTATCACAAATAAATTATTTCGTCATAAGTCGACAAATTTTAGCGACAAAATATATTGTCACTAATCATGATAATTTATAGTGACAAGTATTTCTTGTCGGTAAAAACGATACTTTTAGGGACAAGATCATAGATTTAACTACGAAATTTTAAACCTTTTTATAATGATAAATTTATCCCTAATTTATATATTTTAGGACGAAATAGTTTTTTGTATATAAAAACCAGTCATTAGTGACAAAATTACATTTGTTCAACTACAAAATACATAAACTTTAGAGACAATTGATGTCATCACTGATTAAACTAAATAAATAGCAACGGTGTAATTTTATCGGTGAAAATAATTTTTCAGTGACAAAATCATACTATTAACTACAAAAAAAATTACACTTTTTATGACAAATAAATTCATCACAAATATCGACACATTTGGGGACGATTTTTCTTTTTGTAGTTAATATAACTTTTTAGTGACGATGCACTAAATCTTCTTTGTATACTTTTAGTGACGCATATTTAGTGACGACTGATTGACAAAAAAAAAATTGTCACAGAAATCTTTGGTGACGAAATATTATTTATAAGTGACGAAATCATTTGTCCTTGATATTCAAATTTGTTGGTGTAATGTTAGCTTGCTCACCATTAGGCAGATAAGCAGTATGATGTTTTGATAACTGTTGAGGCTTATTCAAAATATCTAAGGTTGAAACCATGTGGTTAGTAGCTCATGTATCAACAACCCATTAAACCTTCTCTAAGTGAGAGATGAGTGCTAAAGAGGTACCTGAGTTTGAGCCAGATGTATTGTGAGATGGATCAACAGTATTAACAGTTGCTAGACTAGCAGTTGCTGGGATGTCAGGCTCTATGGATCCCGTTTGAATCATCTACTGAATCTGATAGTATTGTTCAGGTGAGAAAAGTGGTGTTGCAGTGTCATGAGTAGGCTGTTTGGGTGATTCCTCAGTCACAGAATTGACAGCAGGCTTTGGATAGAACTGTTGTGGCATTTTTGGTTTTTAGTCCTGATAATATCTGTCATGCTGATAATCTTTTTTATCATGTTGATATCCTCTAGATGTCTGAAAGTTCCTATCGTTGGTGTGAGCAATTAATCTTCTACAAACAGCTCTAGTATGACCAGTTTTTTTGCAATAATCACAAAATAGATCAGATTTTCTGGATCTGGGATTGGATGCAGGTTTATTAGCCATCAAGGCATTGGTTTCTGTGATTTCTAGGGACGACATGACACTAGTAAGAGATCTCTGGCTTTCTTCTTGCATAACTAAAGCATAAATATGATTTAAGCTAGGAAGAGGTTGCATCATAAGGATCTGACTTTTTGCTCTAGAGTAGGAATCATTCAAGCCTGTGAGAAATTGAAAAACTCTGTGTTTTTGTATGTGTTCAGTGAAGGTTCTCGAGGTTTCACAATTACATGTTAGAGGAGGGATCAAGGAATCAAACTCATTCCAAATGTCACTGAGCTTAGAGAAATAGACTGAAACTGATAAGCTACCTTGAGCAAGGAATGCAATTTCCTTGTGCAGATGAAATGATCTCACACTGTTTTCCTTGTCAAATTTTTCCTTAAGGCTCTCCCAAACTCTACGAGAATCTGACGCATATGCAATTCCAGTCATCAACTCTTTCGAGACAACATTCATGATCCAAGAGAGGACAATTACATTACATCGTTCCCATCGATTTAGTAAAGCTCCAGTAAATGAGGGTCACAAACAGCTTCCATCAATGAACCCTAATTTGTTCTTTCCAAGGAGGGTTATCTTTATGTACCTACTCCAAAGAGCATAATTTTCAGTGCCAGTCAATTGAAGCGCAATCAGAGTTATACCTGGAATATCAGTAGGTTGCAGAAACAAGGGATCATTATGGTCAATGCTTGAATCAACTCAAATTGGAGCTGGTTTGACCTGAGTTACTGGATCGATTTGAACTGCTGGTGTCTAATTCATCTTCGAATGAAGGATTCAGAACAAGAATAAAAAATACTTGCGGAAGGATAGATCAATGCTCTGATACCATGTAAACTTCAGCTACCATGGATTACACTATGGATTTAGAGCTGTGATTATTAGATCAATCTATTGGGACGAGAGAGCATTTAGAGAAGAAGAAGAGAAATTCATTTCATCTATGATATCCTATACAATAATGAATTACAGTTTGTTTATATACATGAACTGAAACTAAAATTCTAAATGCATTCTTCTAACTAACTCCAGTCTACACTACTTTACCACTATTAACTAGTTGTACATAGGTTAGTTATAACTACCTAACTAACTTTCACGTCACTAGACACGATATCCATATAAATATTAGTTATTTAGTTCTCACTTTAATATATACCCCAGGTGCCTCAATTTATGTGAAGAAATTAATTTTGAGAATATAACGGTCAATATAAACTGCAAAACCTCAATATTGTACCTAACGAGGCTGATGATTATAATTTGAAGAAGATAGACATATAAAAATATGATCAACCTAACTATCTAGCTGACTGTTTAAAGTATACACAATTTTTTTAAAAATATATATATAAAAATTGAAAGTGCCAAGTTAAAACAACAAATCGTAATTTGAATATCTCGCTACACAGAAATTTATAAATATCGAATTAACAAATATCATTCAACATAAATAGATGTCAACATTAGAGCTACCCAAAGAAAGAAAATATCGAATTACATATAATAATGGACAAATTACTTAACTACACTCCTTTACTTACCTTAATATCCATTTTTCCCTACTTATTTCAAAAAAATTAAAAATTCCTTATTTCCCCCAATTAATAAAATCTGTAAGATACATAAAGATTTTCCGTGCACAACGCTATGTATCAAACCTTATGTATCCCGTGCACAACACAACAACTATTAACTGGAATGTATCAAACCTTATGTATCCCGTGCACAACGCTATGTATCAAACCTTATGTATCCCGTGCACAACGCTATGTATCAAACCTTATGTATCCCGTGTACAACGCAACAACTATTAACTGAAATGTATCAAACCTTATGTATCCCGTGCACAACGCTATATATCCCGCAAACAACATTTTTAAGAAATTTTTGGTAGATAGAAAACTGGAAGGGATAGGATATTATTTAGTACTTATAATATGTGGTTCCTATAATTTATACTATAAAAATTTCACAAAAATAATCCAGACAGATCCAAAAAACCAACAACCCAAGTTAGAGGCCACTAAGAAAAGGGGACAACTTGGGTCACACAAGTTAATAGCCAATATTTGGTACCTACCAAAAATAAATTTAGCGCTGCGTTAGTACACCAATTAATTTGGGTTGAAAATATCCAAAAAAAGTAGTTGAATTAGTATAGCACATGTGATATTTCATAAGAAAGATTAAAAATTGATTTATTTATTTTTATCAAACATGAAACCGTTACATAAATTTATTTAATTAGTAGAGTTTCTTGTATAAGAGTGAATTCATTCGGTACGCATTGCAATGAATAGTAACTATGGATTTTTCTAAAGTTTTATTTAAAGGGGTTAAAATAGAGATAAAATCAACTCTTAGAAGTTATTAAATTAGTGTGTATAAAATAAAAGGAATAATTTCAAAATAAAATATAGAATTATTGTTGTATCTCATCCCTATATCTCATTTAGCCTAAAGTTTGGGCAGTTGTGCTCTGTTTCAAAATATGACCTTGACAGAGAGAGACGACGAGCCTTTGACACCGGCCGGCCGATTATTCGTCCAGCCGGGGATGGACCAAATCATCAATTGCGCCGTTTCCGTCGACGATCCGATCGACGTTGACGCCGTCAAATTGGAAATAAGCAATTCTATATTGGTTAAACATCCCAGATTCTCGAGCATCATGCTGAAAGATTCATGTGGCCGTGAACGATGGCGTAAAACTGAAGTGAACGTCGATGATCACATCATTATTCGCCATCAACCACTCACTGATGATCCTTCAATTTCCGATGAAGATGCTGTTAACGATTACTTAGCGGATCTCTCTGTTTCAACTCCGCTTAGTTTAACGAAGCCTCTTTGGGAATTTCATCTTCTCTTAGCCCATAATTCGGCCGTTTTGAGACTTCATCATGCTCTTGGTGATGGAATTTCACTTATGTCCATGTTCATGTCTTGTTGCCGGAGAGCCGATGATCCTAATCAGCGCCCCACAACTCAAGGTATCATTTAAAAGTTTGAAAGATTGTGTGTTCAATTATCTCATCTAAAAACGAGTTATGCTTGTTTTATTTACTTGATTATATTTTCGACAGGTGTAGGGACATCAAGTTCATCAAACAATCGGAATGTATGGAGGTTGTTGAAGAAGTTGGTGATGGTGATATGGTATACGTTAGTGTATGTTATAGAGTTTGGTTTGAGGAGTTTGTGGTTGAAGGATAAGAAGACAGCCATAAGCGGCGGAGCTGGAGTTGAGCTATGGCCGCGGAAACTGGCGACGGCCAAGTTCAAGATTGACGATATGAAGACGGTCAAAAATGTCATCCATAGTGCGGTAAGTTAATTTATCCTACACCTCTAATTAATCGCATGCCATTTGGATTGCAATTTTTAATTTTTAATTAATAGTTCACGACCTCATAGTACATTTAATTATAACAAGTGTTATATCTTATTTTTAAATTGACATATTCCAAATTTCAAGATATAAATATTCTTTGAGGATCTAATAATATATATATAAAAAAATTATACATATGTTTGTTCCTAGAATGTTAAGGACATAGGAACTACACGATATGTGTGAATTAATTCTAATTTTCCCCCCTTCTCAATTCAATAGAATTTTATAAAAGAAAAAGCCCTCAACTTATATAAGGAATTTATTCTTCCTTTTTTTTCTTGTCCGTTCATTTTAATGTAACGTATTAATTTCTCCTTCAATTTCACGTCAACTTAGTAGTTCTTACCTCACGAAAAACGTATTGATTTCTTATTCTTCCTTTTTTCCCAACCCCAGAAAATGTTCTTTTTTAGAAAACAAGTTGATAACAAAATATTTTTCAAAATATAATTTCCAATGTGTGAAACACACCGCTTGTCAAGTTGTGATTCACGGCTGTCAAGTTTGAGGAAAAGTCATATGCTGATAACCACAAAAGATCACCCAAGCAAATGACGTGGCCCTATCCTCTCTCTTTTTTTAAAAATTTATTATTATTATAAATTAATATGGATATTAAATTCCCCAAATTGGACCGGTCATGGTTCTCAACCTCACTTTATTTTATTTTTTTATATATATATTAAAATAAAAAAATAAAGAGACTACGACTTACCAATCTTGTGGTAGAAAATATTCTTCTATTTTATTTTACTCGACTCTTATACTAAAAAATAATTCATAACCTTTAATGGATCTCACTTTTTGTTTTACAGGAAATAGTTATAACCTTGAATCTTGATGAAAGTAAATGTAGACAAACATATTTGACTGGTACTAATAAATATGCAACTGCTTAATTGATTTCTTAATTTTGTAGACCATCAATGATGTCCTCTTTGGAGTTATATCATGTGGACTCTCTAAGTACCTGGATCTGCGTTCACCCAAAGGTATATAAAAAAAACAACTCCTTTAATCACATATTCGATATAATAATGGTTGATTTCTCAGATGGTTAGTCAATTAACTCAATTCATTTGCAGCTCCGAAAGAAGGGCTTCAGATGACTGGAGTTGCCATGATCAATTTAAGAAAACAATCTGGATTACAGGTGAAACTTTAATATTCTCAAACAGAATTTTGTTAAGACTGTAATAATATCAAATTTTTGCAGGACTTTTCAGAGTTGATGAAAAGCAAATCTGGAGCACGGTGGGGTAACAAATTTGGGATGCTACTGTTACCAGTTTATTATCACAAAGGAGGAAGTGATCCATTGCAGTTTGTAGAGAGAGCTAAAGCAATGATAGACAAGAAAAAGTTATCACTAGAGGGTCCTTGCTCCTATAAAATTGGAGACTTAATCATGTCCATTTTTGGTCCTAAGGTACACTACTATTTACTAATTTGAGGTGTCATAAACTTAAACGTCAAAATGAGTCAAGTTAATAAACGAGTCATGAACCAATGATCCAAAATGAGACTAAGAAAAGTATTTTTTTTTTTACTTATTGTACTGTTGTGTAGCTAGCTACCTTGCTCAACTACAGAATTGTTAGCAATACAACTTTCACAATCTCAAATGTGATTGGCCCTCCAGAGGATATCACCTTCGGAGGGAACCACATATCGTCTGTTAGAGTCACTTCTACTGCCCTCTCCCATGTAAGTTTCTTAACGTATTCAACTTGTCTGCATCAACTTTGCCAGTTACGTCAATACTCCCTTTCAGACTCTAATTGTGCCTATGTATGCTACATATTAATGCAGGCAATCACAATGCACATGGTGAGCTATGCAGGAAGAGCTGACATGCAAATATTGGTAGCTAAAGATATCATCCCTGATCCCAAAGTTCTAGCCAAGTGTTTTCAGGATGCCTTACTGGAAATGAAGGAAGCTGCACAAGCTGTTGCCAAAAATTAAAGGATTTAACGAACTTCTTTTTTCTTACATTATCATTGTAATTTAATGTGTTACACTACATTGTTTGCCTTATTCCTCTTATAATGGGAATTAAGGTATATATAGTTATCTTTTTAGGTAAACATTAGTGATTTACTCATAAAAATCAATCAATCAAGTGAGACAAAGGAAGGGGATATGTAATTTAATGGTACAGTTACTTGTAAAAGAGTTGAGACAGAAGTTCCTGACTGACATTCTCTTTGTTGCTATTATTGGACTGTAAATTACCCTAATGAATTGGCACATTCATTGAGGCCTCTTTATGAGTATTTCATTTTTCTTCCTTCCAATTCTTGTTCTGCCCTTCTTGCTTCAACAAAGTGATTGATTTACTTTATCTCTTGCAACACTAAGCAACAACAACGACATACCCAGTGAAATCCCACAAGTGGGGTATGAGGAGGGTAGAGTGTATGCAGACCTTACCCCTACCTCACAGAAATAGAGAGGTTGTTTCCGAAAGACCTTCAACTTAAATAAGGTTCTTGCATAATTAAGCAAATAAACAGAGGCTTTTATTACATAAGTACATACAGAGCACATTCAAAAGAGTCCATGAAGGTAAGTAATGAAGTAGTCAATATCCAGGGTGCAGATGCATACCTTACAAGAAGATACATATATCTATGTGCATAATGTGTTGATCAAACCAAAAACTGCATACTGAGAAGTAAAAACCTGATTTTCTTGCACGACTAGAAAGCTTCAATGGCTAAAGGAAAGGCTCTTTTCTTGCTTCTTCCATACTTCTTCCTAAGCAAAAGTTTCCTCAGAAAATTCACCCCTGGCTTCTTGCTTGGCAAAATTACCATAGTTCCCATATTGGGAGTATTAGCTTCAGGCTGTGGGCTTTGCGTCGCGAGAACTGTATCAATGGTTCTTTGAGGTTCTTCTGCGTTGGGAGAGTCGAGGTTCTCCTTTTCCACGTCATCCTCAGTAAGCATCCGATCAAGTAAAGACATGTGTTTCCTCATTTTCTTACTGCTGGCATTAGTGTCACCAACTGTATTTTCAGTTGGAGGCAAAGCTAGGGCCTTAATTTGCTTTCCTAGGTTCATTATAGTCTCTTGACACTCAGCCAACTTTGCAGAGGCAGCATATATCTCCCAGCCCTACCAATTTGAACAATCATTTCTCTACATGACACAGTAGATAAGTACAAAATAGCATTCTCCATGCTTCTTTTCATTGGAAGTATCATTGATAAGGTATGGAAATAGTATTAATGCAACCAATTTGTAATCATATATAGCACGGATTTATTCATGGGCTAGCAATTAGTTATTGAGTTCGACAAATTATAGCAGTCACTTTTAACACTTAAAAATACTACTACTAATTTTAGGCCTTTGGCCATCAAATTAAATTTTAAGCCCTTACGACATGCAACAGTTGACTGAAATCTATAGAATACTCGGTCACTACATGCTTCAGCCGTTAAGGAAGCTAAAGAACCAAGAGTTTACTAGGGTTGAGGTCACACATATATAGATGAAAGAACATGGAGAGGAAAACAATGTCATCGCTGCCTATTGGGGATGGGGAGGGTGGAATGGATGTTATAACTAGACAAGAATGACACAAAAGAAAAACTCAAATTGGCAGAAGAGGAACTCACAGTTTGCTGGAGCCCTTTTTCTTGATCCACAACATCCACAGAAGTTGTTTTGCCAGTTAAACTGTCAATCAGATATTAGAGAAGTTAGACCCCTTATTCTTTATAGATCTAGTACTTACTAAGAATACAAAGTGACAAGTGATGCATACCTTTCAAGTTCGAGTTGAAGCTCAAGACAAGTTCCCTCCAGCTCTTCACAACAGTGACTTCTATCTTCCAATTCTATTTGAAGAGAAGACAGCTTTGAAAGCGTTTCATTTAGTTTAACTCTAGTCACACTAAGCTGGGTGTCAAGATCATCATTGATTGATTTCTGATTTTCAATAAGATCCTCCATCATTCTTTTGGATTCTTTGGCTGTTTCCAGTTCAGCTTGTAGGCCTTCAATAATTTGTTGTGATTGCTGAAGTTCACTTGCTAAGTTTTCGCACTTGTTCCTCGCTACCTGCAGCTTGACTTGTACATCACTGTTTGAGGACTTCATACTGTTCATCTCAGCTTTCAGTCCTTCATTTTCTTCTTGGAGGATAGGATGCGTCTTCTCCGGCTCAATTGTTGAACTTTGCATCTTAGGAGATGTCACTGGAGATTTCCAAGTAATGTAACCACTGATGGGAAGAAGTTCAGAATGACCTGCAGCAGTATGTGGAGGGATTACATTGTATGAAGCTACTCTAATGTCCTCTATCAACTCATCGGCGCCTTTTTTTGAGACACGGCTTTGCTCCATGATTATTTTCAAGATATCATGAAGCCAATTGGAGGATCTCTTGGCCATTGCCTCATTTGAATCACCTGGTCCCGCTGGAACTAGTTCCTTACCAGTCGAATCCGTCTGGTTTCCGTGTGTCTCTATTCTCGAGGAGTCTGATAAAGTGAGACTTGCATCTGAGGGAGGATAAGAACTCCCTATTGTAGAATCAACAGCAACTATTGCAAGTTTCTCCATTTCAACAAAATCATCCATCAGACACATCTCATAAACCCCATTCATTTTTGAGCAAACACTCCCGTCTCTCTTGCTCGTGTCATAACTTGATATTGAGGAAGTTTCATATGATAGTGGACTAGCCAGTGCCAGCTCTTTGGAACCCTTAAGAGAAGAAACTAATCCAAGATGATGCCCACCCTGGCGAATCTCAACTTCTTTCCTAGCTAACAATTCTTTCAAAACTCTGTTCTCTCCCTCCAGATTGCACATACTTTCGACCAAACAATTTATCTCTTTACGGAGAATGTCATGATGGCCTTCCGGGGCTCTGTCCTTAGGAATTAAACTTCCAGTTGGAGGATCAGACTTCCTCCTCCTAATGACAGTCTGATTTTTTTCTTGCATTTCAATTTCATTCTTAACCTTTGACAATGCAACTTGACCTGGAAGCCGCTTGCGAGTTAGAAGACGCAATCTTTGACAATCTGCTTCCAATTTTCTAATTTTCTTCACATTCTCAAGATGCTGCTTATGTGAGGCATCCAAAGAGCGGTGGCTGAATTCCACCTCTTCATTCCGAATATGGAACTCCCTCTCAAGCATCTGAAATTCATACCTCAAGAAAGAATTTTCTTTCTCAACAGAATCTAACCTCGACATTAGTGCATTAAACTCTGCTTCCGCCTGTACACCGCTCTTGGTTAGTTCTTCAATTATCTGCCCTTTCACAAGAAGGACCTTATTCAGATGACAATTCTCAAGAGTCAAATTAGCATGCCTTTTATTTGTTTCTGCTAATTTTTCCTCTAACTTTTTGAGCGCCTTCTCAAATTGTTTTGATGTCCTCATTTCAGCGTCACGTATTTTTTGCTCGTCATCTTCCCTGAGAGAAGCTAATTGCTGCATGTGATCTTTCAGGGCAGTGTTCAAGTGCATTATCCTTTCATTAGCAGCTTCTCTCTGGTGTACCGCTTCATCGAATTCCTTTTTAAGGCAAAGTACTTCAGCTTCGGCTTTCTTCTGACCTGAAATAGCATTTCATGTCTTAGAAGTAAACTAGTTCATTTAGGATTGAACTTTAAGCTTAAGAGAAACGGAGAGAACGTAAACTGAGAAAAATGTGCATGAACAATACTGGAAAAACGAAGAAACAAAGTTGTTACCTGCAATAGCTTCTTGTTCCATTTCTGCAGCCTTTATCAATTGTTCATCTTTAGAATTAGACTCACTGAGCGCGGTTGCTAACTTCTCATCTAAGATTTTTAATGATTGCTCCAGATATTCGATTTCATTTGGAACTGTCTGTTCCTGAACACAGTTAAAAATGTTTTTAAGCAAAATGGTCTAATAGAATGATACAATAGTAGAGGTGTCTGCCTCTTCCAGCATAAAAGCAAATTGAATCAAACCTTACTACTTTTGCGTATAAAACAAGGTCAATATGGTTTTACGCGTTAAAGAACTTGCATGAGAGCTACTACATTGGAACTTTAAGATGTAATTAGAGCTAAAACCTTGGTCACATTAAAGATAAATATGCTTCAACTACTATTATTAGTACTTAACCATGATTAACTATCATGTGTTTTGCAGATGATCTTAAAATAATACTTACTACTCCATATAATATAAAGTATACGTAGTAATATCTTGCTAGGTTCCTAATGTTTAGGTCAAATAAATCGACCAAGGAATAGCAATGTTATAGAAAATCCAGAAATCAATTGGGAAAAACTTAAGCCTTTTTTCCTACCCGTAGGGCATGCAAATTGTCAAAATTATCTACAAACTGTACAACAATATTACTACGAATTATTCACAGTTGTGAGACAATGTTTAAGTACCTCTATTCCATTTCCTTGAGCAGGATGATCAGATTTGGTGGTTGAAACAATTGTCTTCTCTGAAGATCGCTTCTTCAGCCATAACCATGACTTTTGGTCCATGATTTACTGTCACCATGAAATTCAGTAATGAATTTTTAAGAATTTCCAGAATGCAGATGAAAAAACAAATAATCGAATTTCAGTCCTTAGGCTTCTTCTTTATTCATTTATGAGCACCATAAAAGGCTATGGACAAACAATTAGAAAAATATATCTAAGTTTCACACTAAAGGGCCTTTAGTTCAATTCATACTATTTTCTCATGATATTGAGCCGCCATGTAACTTTCTTAAAAATACCCCAATTTTTCACAAGTGTGGGTTGTCAGGGGAATTTTCAAAATTCATAATCTTGTTTTAGCAAAATGCAGTCGTACTGTAAAATTCAACATAACTACGGACAGAACATTTGAAGGGGAACAAAATATGCAAATGAGAGTAAACAATGAAGAACAACAAAACTCACTCAACTTACACAAAACCATTTAATAAATTAGTAGTGCTCACCAAGAAGCTCAATCTAGCATGCACCAGTCACTGATAATGTAACAACAGAGTAGTAGTCTTTCAATTCTTGAAAGTAACGTAGTCACTACAAACAAGAAGAAACTTATATAAATAAAAAGAGTAGCTGTGAAAAATGGAAGCACAAAAATTTCCACCGACAAGTTTACACACTTGGGAAGTGAAATGAAACAAATACATACAGTATATATGTGGGTCACCTTCACTTTGGCACAAGGGTAAAAAAGTTGAGTGACATAAAGTTTTAATTGGAGGGGCCGGGCCATGTATGGAACGATTTTAACAAACAAAAGTTGTTGCTCTCTAATAATGTTACACTTTAACGACATGCAAGGTATATACAGTACTGTACTAATTTCTCCATTCAATATTAACCTTACATGACAACTACTCTCACTCTGTTTATTTTGTTGCTATAATACTATCACAAAATCTTTTAATTCTTTCGTATCGAGAAAATTCACTATAAAAAACATATTCTCACGTTATAAATGAGAAACTTACTAATTTTTCTATAGAGAGAAGTATTGAATTTTTTTTTCTGAATTTGACTTCCCTAAATTATTAACGGTCTTCAAAACAATCATCTACTTGACTAATTAAACTTAGCTTGTGGTCTCAAATTCTTATAAGAACATGTGACTCTTAATAAAAAATCGAGAGAAGTGTTAAAAATACAACTAAACTTGGTGAGAATTTGTGAAAATAGTCATTCAACATCTTTTTATCTAGTTAATTTGAGGATCATTTTAGCAGTAAATATAATTTTGTAATACTAACCTTTAACGAGTAACACTTTACAATTCCCATCAGTAATATAAGCCTGGGAGGCCAAATAGGCAATCTATTTTCACTTTTAATTCATTACATATTGAGTAGTTTGTGACATAAATAGAGGTCAAGAGAATTGATAACAGCATAATGATTTTGTCCCTATATGTTAATACTATATTCTATATTTTCCTTTGTATTTAAAGGCTAAAAATAAAAGAAGCATCTTGTCTTGCCTTTGTTTAGACAAATAACATTTTGTGGACCCTTTTTCTTAGTAAAGGTATCAAATTGGAGATCATGATTTTCTCTTTTTCCTCGTCCCTTGTGTTGCTTTGATCTTTATTAATTATAGCTTTTAATCATATTTATTCTATTTGGTTAATTATAATATAGGAAAAGTATCACTTACCTTAGTGGGTTATGACTTATGAGGAGAGCTAATCATCACTTAGTGCACCAACTACACTAACTATATTTGTTTAATTGTTAGGATAATTGCTACTTTTGCTTTTATCATGCATCATTTTTTAATTAATTTCATATATGATCAATAAAATTTTAATTGTTGAGATATTAATTAATTTGTAATCAATTCTATGCAAATAATGTAGCAAGCAAATGAGGAATGATCAAATTCACGTGCATTGCCTTAAAACGATACCATTTTATTCCCTCTTTAGGTAACACACCACAACTAGTATAAAAGCACGTGATGTAATCACGAACAAAACAATAGATTTTCTTCTTTAACTTTTCAATTCTATCCTAAATAAGATAGGTAATAAGTAGTTAACCATCCTCTAACAATTTGTTTTCTTAGGGTGTGTTTCGCTCCAACGAAAATAAGTGATTAATTTTTACTTATTTCTTAGTGTTTGATAAGTAAGTAAAATATATTATCTCAATTACATTTATATGTAATCTAAAAAATATGAGGCAGGGAAATGAGAGGTAAGGGGTGTCGTAGTGGGGTTGTTGTCAATGGGGGTTGGGGTGATTGGAGTGTGGAAATGAAAAAATAGGTTTGGAATGTCATTTATAAAACTTATTTTTCCTAGCTCTCACTTGAAAGATCGTTTTTTCTTATTTTTTAAAGAATTTTTTTTCATAGAATAAAATATAAAATATTTTAACCAACTAATTATGAAAATGAAAAGAAGTATGAAAATATTTTCTCCCACCAAAACACACTTAATATTGGTGTTGCTTTCACTTCTCCAAGCTTTTGCAATAAGGAATTGCCAAAAGTTGAGTACGCCAATATGCAATGCACAAAGTCAATGAAGTCATCATCAACACATCACCACATTTGTATTCTTGTGACATAAGGTTAAGTTGAATTACAAATAGATGCTCCACACTAAAATATCAGTTTGATCAATATAATTTTTTAATGTGTATTTTATAGATTCATCTAAATTCAATTATTTTGACTCAAACACTCTCTATAAAAAAATTAAAAAACATTAATAAGTATGAATAACAAACATAGAACCCGTAAATCAAATCTATTATGGGTCCTCTTGCTACCTAATCTTCTTTATTATCTTAATAATGGGAAATGACATGTTGATTAGCTAAATGTCCAACCACATTTCGTTTTCTAAGTTTGGTAGAGTAGGATTTGTACTTCAATGAAAATAGACCATAAATTGTCATCATTGGGTCCAATTACTGAGACATAACTAATGGCCCGCCTAAATTGAAGGCTGCGGCCCAAAAGTTTGGCCCAATTTAAATTATTTAAAATAAAAAATAATTCAAAAATATTTTTGACTGCATAGTCAATCCCTTAAACTTGTCAGGATATTTCATAGATAGTTAAGTTAATCATATAAAGTATGTTATCTCTTTTAATTTTATACATCAACTTCAAATAGAAAATGAATGAGGTTTTACGGCTTATTGAGGTGACTGCATATATTAAAAACGTGGCAGAGTAGAATACATTGGTTATGTTGTTGTATAGATGTTCAATAATAAAGTATTGATGACTTGATTCAATCAAATCCAATAATTTTGATTCAAACTATATATATATATGTTAAAAATTCATTAAATAAATAAAAATAATAAATTTTGAATCCAATAAATAGAATCAAGTATAGGCCCTCTTCTTGCTATGTGATCTTCTTCAATAATGGGAAATGACATCTTGATTGGCCTCATTTACCAAATATCCAATCCAAGCAGATCTTAGTAGAATTAGTACTAAATTGAAAATACACCATAAGTTAGTAATGATTGGGCCCAAAAACTGCTGAAGTTAGACAGACAAAGTTATGGCCTGTTTAGATTGCGGGATGAGGCCCAAAGTATTGGCCCAATGAAAATCAGAAGAGGGATCTGAATAATAAATTTTGAATAATTAACAGTCCTCATTCATTTGAGTTATTACTCTAATCTGTAAATAGAATTTTTCTGATGAAAAACTCTCATACTTGTCTTATATAATTTATAAAAATAATGGATCAAAACCTATCATGGTTTTATTAGTTTTATATTTGAATTTTAAAGGTGAAATTAAGAAAATACCCCATAAAAAAAAAATAATTACAAACATATATCATTTTACATTCATACCCCACTATATACCCCCACTAATTTCGTTTAACTTATACTAAATCAGTATCATATATTGTATTGGTATCATTAAGGCTGATAATTTCGCTTAATTGATGCTAAATCAATATATAATTATACCACAACAATATATATACCCTTATAGTATAATTGATTAATGAATAATTTCTAAACAAGAAACCTTAATGATACCATAACAATATACATATACTCTTATAGTATTATTAACTAATAAGTAATTTTTGAACAAGAACATTAATGATACCAATACTATATATATATATATTGGTTTAGTATCAGTTAAGCGAAATTATCAGCCTTAATAATACCAATACAACATATGATACTGATTTAGTATCAATTAAGCGAAATTATCAGCATTAATGAATAGGAAGTATGGCTATAGTTTTTCTTTTTGAAAGAATGGGTATTTTTTAAATTATTTTAGATTGAGATATGAACATGTAATTAATTTGAATTCTAATTTTTCCTTCAAAATTATATTTAGTTAGCGACTTTAGGTTATCCTTGAACTATGCTTATATTTCGTTCTCTCCCTCTATCGGGAGTTTTAAGAAAAAAGATAAAAAGCCTTTTTAAAATTTATAATCTCAAAATGCTAGAAGATTGAACAACTTTAGTTTATTATCATTTACTTCTTATGTTCATTTTTATTTGTCATTGTTTGACTCGACGCCCTCATTCAGAAAACAATTATTGATATAAGTATTTTATCATAATATCTCTATTAATTAATGTTTAGTATTAAATCTTTAAAAATGAAAATACATATCCCTATTAACTAGTATAACAATCTTTAAAAATGAAAAAAGATATCCCTATTAATTAATATTTATTATTAGATCTTCATCATAATATCCCTATTAATTAATGAAGAATAGTATTGATTGTTAGGGGTAAAATATGAAAAATATATATTACTTTTTATTGATATGTCAAAAGTGACAAACAAAAATAAAAATTGATTTCAGAAATAAATGACAAGTAAAAAATGAACGGAGAGAGTATTACCAATCTTGGTTTCAACAACCATGTGATATATTATATTATATAATAGTATTTTTGCAACTGTAGTTTTTTTAAAATTTGCAACTGAAACATAAAATAACATTTGTATAACACTACAAAATTATTATCCAAAATTTAATTATTATTTTTAAAACAAATTAAAAACAGAATTTCACATACGGTTGAAATGTTCCCTTGCTTTATAAATTTTTAATGAATATTCGAGATTGTTTCTAGAAATCCATGTTTAAATTAATCAAAAAAATCTAATGTTAAATATGCATTTGATAGGGTCCCACATTTCACCTTCCAACGCAATTTGATCAATCGCTTTCTGCCGCGTTATATCTCAAACTCCTCGCCGATAAGAAATCGTCGTTTTATCAACTACAAATTTATAAGAAAAATA